>APFE030956159.1:122706-142328 GCA_000404065.3 Pinus taeda | reverse complement strand
ATTTTCAAACCATTCCTTAGAAAATTTGTGTTAGTATTTTTTGATGATATACTAATCTACATCAAGTCTTGGAAGGATCATGTTGAACATGTTGACAGGGTGCTCAAACTATTGGAGGAGAAACAATTATATGCAAAAAGCTCCAAATGTTTCTTTGGATTACAAGAGGTGGAATATCTGGGTCATATTGTATCTCATGAAGCTGTTAAGGTAGACCCTAGCAAAATTAAAGCCATTAAGAAATGGAAAATCCCCACATCCATAAAGAATCTATGAGGATTTCTCAGGTTGGCAAGGTATTATCACAAGTTTGTTAAGAATTATGGGAGAATAGTAGCACCTCTAACAACATTATTGAAGAAAGATGCATTTTCATGGACTCCAGAAGCAACAAAGGCCTTCGAACATCTTAAAGAGGCAATGTGCCAAGCACCGGTCTTAGCTACACCAGACTTCACAAAAACATTTATTGTGGGATGTGATGCTTTGGGAAATGGAATTGGTGATGTTTTAATGCAAGATGAAAGACCCATTGCTTTCGAAAGTCATTCAATCAAGGGAAAGTATTTACATAAATCTATTTATGAGAAGGAAATGTTGGCAATACTACATGCACTTAATAAATGGAGACCCTACCTAATGGGAAGACATTTTAAGATAAAAATGGATCATGATAGTCTTAAATACTTTTTAGAACAAAAATTATCCTCTAAAGAGCAACAAAAGTGGGTCACAAAGATGTTGGGTTATGACTTTGAAATCATCTACAAAAAAAGGAAGCAAAATGTTGTGGGAGATGCACTCTCAATAAAGGATGAGGATGTGGAAGCACTGTTGTGCGCCATTTCTATTATCCAACTAGATTGGATAAATGAAGCAAGGGAAGAATGGAAGAATGATGAAGAAGTGTGGGAACTCATTCAAAAGATACAACAAGATCCTAGTACATCTAATACATTTAGCTAGAAAAATGATTCGCTATGGTACAATGATAACTTATATCTACGTAAGAATTCCTAACTCAAACAAAAGATTCTTATGGAATTGCACACTTCTCCCTTAGGAGGGCACTCAGGATTTTTAAAAACTTACCACAAGGTTAAGAAGGAAATTTTTTTGGGATGGCCTTAAAGCAGATATTCAAAAGTTTGTGGCAGAATGTTTGGTTTTCTAGCAAATAAAGTTTAAACAATTAAGACCCCAGGTCTATTACAACCTTTATCCATTCCAAGCCAATGTTGGGAGGAGGTTTCAATGGATTTTGTCACAGGTTTACCCAAATCCGAAGGACAGAGTGTCATCATGGTGGTAGTTGACAGACTTACCAAGTATGCACACTTTTGTGCATTAACACATCCATTTAAAGCCAACGCAGTTTATACTTCATTTATTGAAACAATTCAAAAGCTACATGGAAACCCAAAGATTATTTTAAGTGACAGAGATCCCATTTTCACTGGAAATTTTTGGACAGAATTATTTTCTTGTCTCAGTACTCAGTTAGCTCATAGTTCATCTTATCATCCTCAATCTGATGGACAAACTGAGATAGTAAACAAATGTTTGGAAGGATATCTTCGTTGCTTTGTATCTGATAAATAGACACAATGGGTCAAATGGTTGTCTCTAGCTGAATGGTGGTATAATGCTTCCTTCCATACTGCAGCAAAAACAACGCCATTTATGGCACTTTATGGATATTATCCACCGTCCATCACATCATATTTAAGAGAAAATTCTAAGGTTCAAGCAGTGGAACATCACATCGAGCATCAACAACAAGTTCTCCAACTCTTAAAAGATAACCTCACGTTGGTGTAGAATAGAATGAAATAATAGGCAGATAACCATTGCAGTGAAAGACGTTTTGATGTAGGTGACTGGGTATTCTTACAACTAAAACCATATAAACAAATGTCCCTCAAGCAAGCTAAGAAGGATAATAAATTATCACCAAATTATTATGGTTCGTACAAGGTGTTGCAAAATATTGGTACTATGGCATACAAATTGGAGCTTCCTGCAGCTTCCCAAGTGCACCCAATTTTCCATGTTTCATGTTTAAATAAGGTTATAGGTGAAAAGCTCCCAGTTCAAACAATATTGCCAGAACTTGACGAGGAAGGAAAAATCATATTGGAATCGGAAGCAGTCATAGAAACAAGAACTCGACAACTATGAAATCGATCAATTTCGGAGTATCTCATCAAGTGGAAGAAATTATCCACTGAAGATTCCACCTGGGAGGATGATAATTTTATATAGAAGCATCTAGAACTACTCAAGCGTTGAAGACAACGCTTTTCGGAAGGAGAGGGGCATGTTAGGCCCCTATAATACTAGTGATTCCCCCATTACAATTGTCATTGTATCCCTTATTGTTATAATTGTGCCCCTATTGTCCCCATATTGCTATTAATATGCCCCATAGAAACCCACTATTGTTATTTTTGTGCCCTTATGTTATTGCTGCTATGTCGGCTTGATTATATTGTGAACCCTTAGACTCCTATATATAGAAGGTAGGTTTAGTCATTTGTATCATCCAAGAATTGTTCATTTGTGTAATGTAAAGTAGGTTGCCCCCTCGAAGAGGGTGAATTCTAAGGCATTGATATATCTTTTCTATCTTTTTGTGAGCTAGTTTCCTAACACAAACTGACTTCTTCGACTTCATCCAGCCCAACCATCTACCAGACTTCTGTTATGAAGCTTCTAGAGCTAGAAGATTCGGCTCCACATTTAAAAAAACTTGCCAAAAGAGGATCGAAACGACTGGAAAAGGGCTCAGTCGCTCCGTACGATGCTAGTTCTAGTTTTAATCTCTGTAAATCTGCACGAGGAGGAAACTGGTCAGTAGCATCAGTCTTGTAAACTAGGATAAAAGGAAGATTCTTGGGAAATGATGCAAAGGGGAATTATTTTGTTCATGAAGAGGGACATACTAGGAGTTTCTTCATGATGGGAAAGCATGTATGGTTCATTGTAGAGGTCCTCCAGGATAGTGGACGGGGAGTACAGTGACAATGAAAAAATGTTGTGTAATAGATGCCCCTGAAATCATGAAGGCTGAATGAGAGTGAGGAGTGAAATGCTTTATAAGTGGATGTGGGGAACTGGAGTTCATCATCAGAAAACCTGCAAGAAAGCATAGATACATATACATCACTGAAAACTCTAAAAAATGATAGATGAATCATGGTATGGACGCAGCCATCCAAAGAATGATCATGTAAATGGATCCAAGGCATGGGCGTAGAAATCCAATAGAAAGGATCATAATGGAACCAAGGTATTGTTGCAACCATTCAATAATGAGAAGGATCACATATAACAACTCATGGTATGGTCGCAACCATTAATATGAAAGGGACATGTATATCAACATGATCATGACACATCACCTCATAACCTAGACATGTGTAATCTGAGCCCAGGGTATTTCGCTCCAAACGACCCGATAAAAGTACAAATCTTAACATGTGAATGAATGTGTTGAAGTCGAACATGTTAGAAAGTCACTTGATTACCGGCCAATGATGTGAACCATTAACAAGCGCAAGAGGAATGACCAATAATGACAATGGCTCTCAAGGTACCAACAACATAGTTCACGGAATGTGAATAAAGGAACTAAAGTCGAACACCCATGAAATCACTCAATCAAAAGCCAATGATGTGAACTTGTCATCGAGTGTGAAGAACTTACCTTAGGGCATGCAAGATCTAAGGTACTAGAAGGGAGTCTCTTGTCTAGCTTCCTGGATAATGAGATGAAGTCAACAAGCCCCAACAATGGAAGTTTTAAGGCCTCTTCCCTCTAGTATCAAACCAAACCAAAACACACTATTCTTGCTCAAACATACATTAGAAAGCTACAAGCTATAGATTACTTGTTGATCATTCAAACTCACTCCAAAACTAGTTTAGCTTGGGAAAAGAGAGGTTTATATGCTTGGATGGATTAGAGTTGGTTCCTCTCATCATCGGAGAAGGCCTTATCTCTTGAGTTTGTTCCATCCTAATAGGGGAAAGGAGCCCAAACTGAATTCTTCAGCTCCATCCAGCCCTACCATCTACCAGACTTCCGTTACGAAGCTTCTAGAGTTGGAAGCTTCGGCTCAGTATTTAAAAAACTTTCCAAAAGAGGATCGACGCAACTAGAAAAGGGATTAATCACTCCATACGGTGCTAGTGCTATTTTTAATATCTACAAATCGGCACGAGGAGGAAACTGGTCAATAACATCGGTCTTGTAAACTCAGATAAAAGAAAGATTCTTGGGAAATGATGCAAAGGGGAATTATTCTGCTCATGAAGAGGGACATAATGGGAGTTTATTCATGATGGGAAAGCATGTAGGGTTCACTGTAGATTTCCTCCAGGATTGTGGACAGGGAGTACAGGGACAGTGACAAAATAATGTGTAACAGATGCCCCCAAAGCATGAAGGTCGAACTAGAGTAAGGAGTGAAATTCTTTATAAGTCGATGTGGAGAATTGGAGTTCGTCGTCAAAAAACCTGCAAGCAAGCATAGATACATATACATCACTGAAAACTTTGACAAATGATACATGAACCATGGTATGGATGCAGCCATCTAGAGAATGATAATGTAAATGGATCCAAGGCATGGGCGGAACCATCCAATAGAAAGGATCATAACACAATCGAGGTATGGCCATAGCCATCCAATAATGAGAAGGATCACATATAACAACTCATGGTATGTTTGTAGCCATCCATCTGAAAGACACATGTATATCAACATGATCATGTCACATCACCTCGCAACCTAGACTTTTGTAATCTAAGCCCGGGTTCTTGCGCTCCAAACCACCCGATCAAAGTACAAATCCTAACATGTGAATGAATGTGTTGAAGTCGAACATATTAGAAAGTCGCTTGATTACTGGCCAATGATGTGAATCATTAACAAGCGCGAGAGAAACCACCAATAATGAAAATTTCTCTCAAGGTACCAATAGCACAGTTCATGAAATGTGAATAAAGGAAGTGAAGTCGAACACCCGTGAAATCACCCGATCAAAAGCCAATAATGTGAACTTGTCACTGAGTGCAAAGAACTTGCCATTAGGGCATGCAAGCTCTAGGGAGTCTCTTGGCTAGCTTCCTGGATAATGAGCTGAAGTCGACAAGCCCCAACAATGGAATTTTTAAGGCCTCTTCCCTCTACTATCAAACCAAACCAAAACACACTATTCTCCCTCAAACATACACTAGAAAGCTAAAATTTATAGATGACTTGTTGATCATTCAAACTCACTCCAAAACTAGTTTAACTTGGGAAAAGAGAGGTTTATATAGCTTGGATGGATGGGAGATGGTTCATCTCATCATGGGAGAGGGCCTTATCTCTTGAGGTTATTCCATCCTAATAGGGGAAAGGAGTCATCAGCTCCATCCAACCCAACCATCTACCACACTTCCGTTTGGAAGCTTCTAGAGCTGAACGTTTCTGCTCCATATTTAACAAACTTGCCAAAAGAGGATTAGCGTGACTAGAAAAGGGCTCAATCACTTTGTACTTCTCTAGTGCTAGTTTTAATCTCTACAAATTGGCGCGAGGAGGAAATTGGTCAGTAGCGTCAGTCTTGTAAACTAGGATAAAAGGAAGATTCTTGGGAAATGATGCAAAGGGAAATTATTCTACTCATGAAGAGGGACATACTGGGAGTTTCTTCATGATGGGAAAGAAAGTAGGGTTCACTATAGAGATCCTCGAGGATTGTGGATGGGGAGTACAGGGATAGTGAAAAAAATTTGTGTAACAAATGCCCCCTAAAACATGAAGGCCAAACTAGAGTGAGGGGTGAAATGCTTTATAAGTGAATGTGGGGAAGTGGAGTCCATCGTCGGAAAACCTGCAAGAAAGCATAGATACATATACATCATTGAAAACTTTGGCAAATGATACATGAATCGTGGTATGGACGCAGCCATCTAGAGAATGATCATGTAAATGGATCCAAGGCATTGGCACAACCATCCAATAAAAAGGCTCATAACAAAACCAAGGTATGGTCGCATCCATCCAATGATGAGAAGGATCACATATAACAACTCATTGTATGGTCATAGCCATCCATCTGAAAGATACATGTATATCAACATGATCATGTCACATCGCCTCGCAGCCTGTACTTGTGTAATCTGAGCCCAGGGTCTTGTGCTCCAATCGACCCGATCAAAGTACAAATCCTAACATGTCAATGAATGTGTTGAAGTCGAACATGTTAGAAAGTTGCTTGATTACCGGCCAATGATGTGAACAGTTAACAAGCGCAAGAGAAACCACCAATAATGATAATGGCTCTCAAGGTACCAACAGGACAATTCACAGAATGTGAATAAAGTAACTAAATTCGAACACCCATGAAATCACCCGATTCGAAAGCCAATGATGTGAACTTCTCATCGAGTGTGAAGAACTTGCCATTAGGGCATGCAATCTCTAAGGTACTATAAGGTAGTCTCTCGACCAGCTTCCTGGATAATGAGCTGAAGTCAACAAGCCCCAAAAATGGAAGTTTTAAGGCCTCTTTCCTCTAGTCTCAAACCAAACCAAAACACACTATTCTCCCTCAAACATACACTAGAAAGCTACAAGCTATAGATGACTTGCTGATCATTCAAACTCACTCCAAAACTAGTTTAGATTGGGAAAATATAGTTTTATATAGCTTGGATGGATGGGAGATGGTTCCTCTCATCATGGGAGAAGGTCTTATCTCTTGATTTTATTCCATTCTAATAGGGGAAAGGATCCCAAACTGACTTCTTTAGCTCCATCCAGCGCAACCATCTACCAAACTTCCGTTACGAAGCTTCTAGAGCTGGAAGCTTCGGCTCCATATTTAAAAAACTTGCCAAAAGAGGATCAACATGACTAGAAAAGGGCTCAGTCGCTCTATACAAAGCTAGTGCTAGTTTTAATCTCTACAAATCGGCACGAGGAGGAAACTGGTCAGTAGTGTCGGTCTTGTAAATTGGGATAAAAGGAAGATTCTTGGGAAATGATGTAAAGAGGAATTATTTTTCTCATGAAGAGGGAAATATGGGGAGTTTCTTCATGATGGGAAAGCATGTAGGGTTCATTGTAGAGGTCATCCAAGATCGTGGATGGGGAGTACAAGGACAATGACAAAATGTTGTGTAATAGATGTCCCCCTAAAGCATTAAGGTCGAACTAGAGTGAGGGGTGAAATGCTTTATAAGTGGATGTGGGGAACCAAAGTCCGCTACCGAAAAAATTACATGAAAGCATATATACATATACATCACTGAAAACTATGACAAATGATACATGAATCATGGTATGGACGTAGCCATCCAAAGAATGATCATGTAAATGGATCCAAGGCATCGCCATAGCCATCCAACAGAAAGGATCATAACAAAACCGAGGTATGGTCGCAGCCATCCAATAATGAGAAGGATCACATATAACAACTCATGGTATGGTCACAGTCATCCATCTGAAAGAGACATGTATATCAACATGATCATGTCACATCGCCTCGCAACCTGGACTTGTGTAATCTGAACCCAGGGTCTTGCGCTCCAAATGACTCGACCAAAGTATAAATCCTAACATGTGAATGAATTTGTTGAAGTCAAACATGCTAGAAAGTCACTTGGCTAATGATGTGAACCGTTAAAAAATGTGAGAGAAACCACCAACAATGACAATTGCTCTCAAGGTACCAACAGCACAATTCATGGAATGCGAATAAAGGAACTAAAGTCGAACACCCGTGAAATCACCTGATCAAAAGCCAATGATGTGTACTTGTCATCGAGTGTGAAGAACTTGGCATTAGGGCATGCAAGCTCTAAGGTACTGGAAGGGAGTCTCTCGGCCAGCTTCCTCGATAATGAGCTAAAGTCGACAGGAAGCGACCATGTCGAAGGAGGGCCATGATGTATCCCACATCATCGACATGAGACAAAGGGATGAAAATGATTTCAAATGATACAGAGAATCAAAAGTAAGTGTAACTGTGGAAGGACTAACTCTTGAACATATCGGCGACACGATTTCGAAGTTTGGCAGCTTTTGGATCCATAGGATCAGTGGTCATGGTGACGTGGTAGAGATCAAATGGAAAGAAAAAATGAACAGCCCAACCCAGGAAGGTCAATGATGAAAAGGAGGATATCCCAACCTGACACAAAGAAAAAAGTGTCATGTTCAATAGTGAGCTACCAACACGACTGATAGAATTTCCAATTTTCTCCCACTATTTCTGGCAGGTACCCCAATTATTTTTTATTGCAAGCTTGAAGGGGATAGCATGTGCTTGCACTGTAAGTTCATCCTTCGGACGAATCCGACCTAGTAAATTTAGCAATCCCTAGGATGGAGAAGCTCATGTCTGTCATGGTGACAAATCCAATGTCGTTTAATGTTTTAATGAATCCGACAAAGGTGTAACTCAGTATCGTTTTTATGTTTAGAGAGTTTGAAAAAAACATGGAAAAGAAAACTCCACATGGTCCCTTTTCATACATTTGTGTATCTCAAGCCCGAAAAGGTAGAAAACTATACCTAAGAGAACCGCTTGACCATTTCAGTCAAGGAGTACCTTTTTCATAAACAGTTCATCCCAGTGCAAAAAAGGGGTAAACATATACTAGGTAAATGACATTTTGCAACCTTTAACGAGTTCAAAATGACAAGAGCTCGGCAATCTTTTCATGTTTAAAGATTCGGAAAAGATCTTGAAAGTGGACCCCCCATTTTTATTCTCTTTTACGAGTAAAAAATGGAAAAATACTCAGCGATCTTTTCATTTTAGTTTTACGAGTCGAGAAAAGAGCTTAAACATGACTCCAGTATCGTCATCGATAATCCGTCACCTGTCATTGCATAAAGGGTAAATGCATTATCCAGTTTTTGAGGTAAAATAGGTCAAAAATACTTCAAAAACCCTAATATTTCATAAAAAATGAATAAAAGGAGGAAACTGTAAATATTTTTTACCATTTACCATTTTACCTTTCTGTGAAGAGCTTTTCACCCATTTGTGCCCTAATTTTTCTTGAGCAGATTGCAGGAGACCCGAGAGGCCATTCTTCAAGATGTGAGTTGCGGGTAAGAGCCAAGACCTTAAGCTCCATTTTGATGCTTATTTTACCTATTTTTAACCATTTTTTGGATTTTTGGAGGATATTTTGACCAAAAAAAATCACCCTCGGTCAGCACGATTTGTGCCGGGGGCTATGAAGATTATCAAGCGTCTCGTCAGCACTACTGTTTTTAAAACAATCATGTCAGCACCATGAACAAAAAAATTTAAATTTTTTCCTAATTTGCCCAATTAAACCCAAATTGTTCTAGCCAAAGATGTTTATTGACTTGATTATATGGTTTTTGTAGGGAAAAAATCATGAAAAATGGTCGATTGGAAGGAACGTGAGCATGAGGACATTGACACTCAAACAATGGCAGACCCAAATTGGTTGAATGCTCTGAGAAACTATGGGATCCTCAAATTATTCCTTACACCAGGTCTATGGGCTCAACCCGAATTGCTACGGTATCTGATCAGTCTCTGGGATGTGAATCGAGAAGTTTTCATGATTCGTGACCAAGAACTGGAGTTGGAAACTTCAGACATTTATTTCATCATGGGACTGTCCTGGAGAGGGGCGCCAGTCAATCTATATGGGTCAAGGCTGATTGGGGCAAGTGTCACTGTGCTACTTGTAGAACACTGCCCAGAAGCACTCAAATCAAAAAGTGGTAAGATCGAGATCATAATTGTTCTGGATCTTGTTTTGAGAGTGTTACTGTTGACCATAAACAGAGTGGTTGGGGCTCAAGCAAAGCATGAGACCAACAAGTTAAAGTTTCAGTATGCTATCAACTGTATGACACCAACTATATTCAACTAGGCAGAAGCTATGAAGGCAAACATGAAGCACTAGCTATCAAAAGCTAAGGCAGGAAACCTGAAGCAGTTCTGCTATGGGTCTATTTTAGTGACCTTCTTCCTGGAACAGGTTCCACTATTTCACTACCAGATGGCTGAGGTGGAACCGCCATTTCCACGAGACCCACGGATGGTCCGTTGGAGTACATTGATGCACAGGATTACTGGGGGCCAACAGATGTCCTATAAGCCTGCCTTCTTCTCACGGCTACGATGACAGCTGGTCGTAGTAGAGGATTGGCCCTACAGTGGTATCGACTTTTGCAGTGATCTGGATATGCCACTCCCAGAGGGGGAGGATTATGATCATGGAGGTAAAAACAAACAATTTTGATTTTTGATTTTTTGTTGTTTTTGAGATATATGTGTTCATGACATTTCAATTTTATGAATGCACATGTTAGACCAGAGCGTCCTGCCAGGATGTCTGTGATTGCCAGGCACATTTCTTGGTAGTTCAAGGTCGCTCCTTATTAGGAAGGAAGCGATAATGAGATGGAGATCACGCGGAACCTCAAGTGATTGACCCACACTACCCCAAAGTATCCAGAGTATGCCCAGATGGGTGATGTCCCATGCCATTATCAGAAGCATACAGTGTGGGTATCAGATTGGATCTACCAACTGCTGACTCACATAGTCCAAGTAGTTACATGCTACCATGAGCATCATGCTATTTAGTGCATAGGTATAACATTCCACATTTTTTTAGGCCTGCGAGACATGGATGTATAAGGCCTGCAAGCCATGGGTGTATTTTGAACACACATATTATTTTTAAGGTTTTGATGTATGACAAACATTATTGACATATATATATATATGCTATATTTCCTTGCTTACTATGGTACAAATGTTTTGTGTTTTGATTTTCACATGTTTCATAAATTCCTATCCAACACATAATTAGCTAATGCATCTATTAGTGTATTCATACGTCTAGAAATATGATGATATGTAATGTAATCAAAATATCATTCCAATAGATGAATACATAGATACATTCTCAATATTTGAGGGTCTTTGACGGAATATTTCCCATTGAGTTGAAGGACAACAAGCTGTGAATCAAGGTTGACAACCAATTCTCGGATGTCAAGAGCGATAGCTTCTAACAACAAGTCAATAATTGCACTATATTCAGTGATGTTATTAGTTGTTCGACCTAGACAAATACCTTGAAGATCAATCAACTCACCATGGGGGTCATAAATGGCCCATGCTGTGGATGATAGATTCTGGGTACAATGGCAAGCACCATTAGTGAAACCGATGTGAGGAGACACCAACATCTGCAAAGCATGCAAAAACATAATAAGCGGGAAAGTTGCTTGCAAAATAACACACCAAACCACACTGTAAAAAAACGAATAACACACTATTGTACAAAAATAGCCATGCAAGATGACCTAAGCATAATAATTTTTTAGGGAGTCCATGCTTAGACTCAGGTAATCAATCAACAAAGATGAAAACTAGATTTTTACCGTTGACATGACAAGTAAGCATTGACTCAGCCAAATAATAGAGTATAACTCATATAAGGTTGTGCCCGCATGCCCCCTAGGCGAGGGAGGGTTACAATTCATAAGATGGCAACCCCATTGCAATAATGGGCAATTGTTAAAAATTCGGGGAGGGAGAAAAAACCTAAATCTATGAAGAGATAAAGGTGCCCTCAGTCGAAAGATCTTGACAGTGTCAGGAGAAACTGGCAAGTCAATAGGCAACGGAGAAGAGAACTTCTCAAGACAAGTAGACATGACTATCGAGCCAGGAAAGAACGAGGAATGATGATGAGTGTCATTCCAAGGTACTTCCTTTAGAGACATTACTTCCATGTCTCATCAAAAATAAAATTCTCAGCTAATGGATCGCAGGATTCCAAAGAACCAAGCCACGGGGATTGCGAATACGCATCAAGAGATGTTCTCAAAACATGATGATCAAAGGATACTAACGGTGAAGTTGAAACAATTTCCATGTAATTAATTTTGGCGGGATTTAACGGCATAACCTCACCCCATGTATCAACAAGATCCGGTTGAGGAATGACCCAAGGATCAGACTTGACTGAAATCATGTTGATAGAGGCAACATGAGGAGGTGGGAGTGGAAAAATGCCCATCAAGGCAAGATATTTAAAGAGTCTTGCCCCCACATTCTCATAAGGAGAATCGATGTGCTTGACATACGAAACATTGCCATCTGAGGAGGAAGAGGCAAATAAGTACAGTTGGTCGACTGTGACTATCTTCCCTTGATGGGGAAAACGAATCACACGGAAAAGGGAGGAGGCTATAGCATGCATGGCATGGGTCCAGCTCCGTCCGAGTAGAATATTGTAGTTAATATTAGCATCAATTATCTCTACTTTGACGTGTATTGTCTTGCCCTCCAAATTAATGGCAAGGTTCGGAAGGACATTGAATGGTCGCGAATCACATCTGTCAAAAGCTTCCAAAGTGTTAGGGGATTGCTTCAAAGTAGGAGAACCAATTGCCTTCCAACAAGCGACAGACATGATGCAGGTAGAAGTACCTTCATCGATGATGGCCCTATGAATGGTTTTCTCATTTATGATCACCTGAATGAGAAAGGAAATCTGATGAGGTAAACATGGAATGTGGTTTTCAAGGTCAAAACAAATGAGATTATAGTTAGTTGGATCAATACCTCCAATAGCTGACAGTAATGATTTCCACTAAGAAGGACAGCTTTGAAGGACCTCGAGAGCAAACATAGTTGATGGCCCTTGAGCCAAATCTTCAACAATGCTATAACATTAAGTAGGTCGTGCATTGGGATTATACGAGGACCTTTGAAGCACACTTTGAGAAGGTGGTTGAATGGTGGAATCAGAATTAAGTCGCTCTATATGGAGAAGACCATAACTAGACAAGGTAGAAGAAGAAAGGGTACCTTCTTTCTCTTTCCCTGCTATCGGAGTATGATTTTGATAATCTTTTGACTTGGTAGCCATGTCAATTAGTGTACTCATTATGAACACTTTATGAACCTGTGGAAGCGGATGACTGAGGTTGGTCTACCATTTGGGTATGTTGGGACAGAAAGGGCACTTTCAAGACAGTTGGGGTCCCTTTGAGCAAACGACCAACTTCAGAGCATCTAGGACAATCCTTAGTATAATGATCCTCCTCACAGATGAGGCATGGATATTTGGGCTTCTGTTGGGAAGCATCACCAACAGATGACTTAGGAGGACCCTGTTTCAGGGCATCAGATTTACCCTTGCCTTTGCCTTTCTTTTTACCTTTACAGGATTTATCCGTTGTGGTAGACGGGATAGCGTGAACCTCCAAGGTTTTACCAGGGATGGACGAATTGTGAGAGGAACCATTGGGAGAAGTTTTGGAGACCGATTTTCGTTTGGAAGAAGATTTGGCAAGGGTTTAAATCACTAAACCAATTACCCCATCAACATGAGGTGTAGATGGAGAATTAGATGTCATCATATCAAATGATGGTCTAGGCGCATTGGCTACAACATCATATAACATGCCAGATTATGAATAGACAAGGTCTAGATATTGGGCACGTGTGATGGCTTGTTCCTCAGTGACACATCCACCCATAGAAATGTCCTCAGAAATTTTGTTGACAAATGATTTGGTGAACCACTCAGTCAACAACTGATCAAAAATATCAAACATAATTAGGCGGTGCCTACATCTCCAGTCATGGATGTGATTGGATATGTGGGTCGAAATATCCTACTTGAGCGACGTTAACAGATGGGTTCTAGTTTCATAGTGAATCGGCAGCTAGAAATGTGTGAGAAAGGCCATGGAAAGAGTTTTAAAGTCATGATAGGTATTTCGAGGTAACTCAATATACCATTTGGCTGCAGAACCTAGAAGAGTTCGTTGGAAAAGTCGAAGATGAATTGAATCATCAACGTAGGAATTCGAGGAGAACCAAAGGTGATATGTCATCATGTGGGCTTGTGGATACTCTTTTGCTTTTCCTTCAAACTTCATACAATTGCTCGGAAACTTGGACGGAACTAGAGGCCAATATGGTAAATGAAGAATTGGGTCATTCGTGAATCTAGACACATCTGGCAATTCCAGTGTAGCTGAGAATGACAATTGGATATTGAAAGGCATTTAAGTTCTATAAGGGGGCCCAACTGGCAGGGCCCATCCCTGCTGGTAAGGATTTTGTCCATACAGCATTTGATTTTACCCCCACTATAGGTTACCTTGCCTGTAGGGAGGATTCTAACCTTGAAAGCCTTAAAACTGTCTGGACATAGGCTGTTGATAAGCAACATTTGGGTTAAAAGGTTGTTGAGCTTGTTGGTTGTGGACATATGGATTTTTCACCTGATGTCCTTTTTATCAGGAAAACTAGTGTCCATTCAGAGCTGCTAGTCCCACTAAGATGGATAGCTATCTTAGAAACAAACAAACCAAAGTTACTTGTGTTTTCCTTTATGAGAGATCGATGAGAGAGAAGCAGAGAGTACCAACCTTAGTCTTTCGCTTGTCTCCTTGCTTGTTTCCTCCCTCCTTTGACAGAGCTTCGCCACTCCTTCCTCACTTGTCCCGCTTCAAAGAACACCTGTAGAGTCAAAGCAACATAATTCCATCAAAGCATAGATATCTATAACCATAAACAATATAGGATCAGATGTATATTAACAATACAAATGCATACACCAATACAAGATTCAGAAATATACAAGTATATGGAGGAAAACTCAAATAGCTTTATTGATAGAAGTAGTAGAAGAGAGGATTACAGCCTAGCGGTCTGATCTACCGCCATCCTCCCAGCATGAAAGCCCTCTTCACCTCATGAAAATCTATATCACCAAACACTACAATGTTTCACAAAGAAACCAACAACACTTCCTTACAAAATGCAAAATTTCAGCCTCTAAACCTCTAGGATGAGGGATCCATATAAAGATATTTGCAGGTGGGTGAGTCAACTTCTAGGATTTTGATTAGCGTCATTTCACTAATAGTTCTTGGTTCCACTTGGAGATTTCATGATCTCTTACTCATCCCTGGGCAAATTCAGAGAGGCAAGTGTCAAATGAGCAGTTTCTAGAAGATTCTTTGGGTTTCCACCTATAAAACTGCCTCTACCATTTTTTTGCTCTCCCTCATAGCACCCTACAAAAGGCCTTTTCAATATGCATCACACCCTTTGCATGTGATAGGTGAGATGCACCGCACCCTCAACATGGAGCAGTCTATATGGTCCAGTTTTAACCAGTTCTGAGCAGTTTTTCAGGGAGAACTTCTGGGAAATGATGTAATCAACTGAACTTGTTCCTTTAGGGTATCAAACAACACATTTAGGGTTTTAGAAGCCCTTGTTTTATCGACATATGTGATTGGGGTTGCAGTGCCCAAATATGTCTATAATAGTTTCCCCCTAAAGCATGAGGTCATAAATCTTTTGATGTCGGGTGAAATTCTTTATCATGAGGATCCGAGGTTTTTCGAACTAGAAGGTGACATGTAATAAGATACAATACAATACATTATCTTCATAATATTTTCATGATCTAGCTGAGGTGGGAATTCCCATGCTCAGCTTTATAAATTCATTTTCATGTACATAGGATAGACAAATGTCTGTGTGGCAAACTGATGATTATGATAGAGCCATCATCCCTTGGCTTGGATGATTATCTGTGCAGCTATGATGTACATTTGATGTCTTTATTTTCCTGAATATATTGTAGCCCGGATGGATGAAAATAGATCCAGGGTCTTCAAACTCATTCAATCTTAACCCGGAGTACAATTCGATCCATGTGAAAAGATGTTATGTTGTCGAACATGGAAAGTCGTCGCCTGATTACCAGCCAATGATGTAAGTTGTTAACAGGCACGAGAGGAATCACCGATAATGATAATGACCCTCAAGTTACTTCAGTACAATTTACGTGGTGTGAATACATGAGTTGATGTCAAACACCACGCAAAATCTTTCGGTCAAAGGCCATTGATGTAAACTTGTCGCCAAAAGTGAGAAACTTGCCATTGAGGCATGCAAGCTTCAAAGTACTGAAAGGGCTGTTCCTAAGTCGACTTCTTGGATAATCAGCTGATGTTGACAAGAAGTGACACATCGAAGGAGGGCCTTAATGAATCCCACATCTATGACACAGAACCGAGAAAATGATTTTATGGAGGTGAAAACGATCTAATGATACAAGGTTCAGGGTGGCGGTCATGAAAGAATGAAGCATGAAGGTATTGCAGCAGATGAGGCGTTAGCTAGGTTGGTGAATTCTCTGAGTGACTTCTCTTGAACATATCAGTGACACTAAAATGGATTAATAGCTTTAACCCCAAAAATGGATGGTATGGAGGACCAATGGTGATATGACTGATGAACGAAATAACCCAACCCGACTCAATCATGGTGATGGAGTGAAAGTGTCATGTTCAAGAGCGACCTGCTACCAATGAAGCTATTCAAGTTTTCTTCCCCTTTTCCCTAGTCATTATTGACCAGTACCTCTTTATTTTTGTCAAGCTTGAGGAGGATAACATATGCTTGTTCTATAATTTGCCCTTCAGGAAAACCTGTTGCTATTTTTTAGCGAGCCTAGCGACAGTGAAACTCACTCTTGTCTGCATGGAAAAGTTTGTCGCTATTGTTTTAATGAGTTTAACGACAAAGATAACTCGGTCCTTTTCAATTTTAGAGAGTCTGAAAAGAGACAGAAAGGAAACTCCAGTAGTCCTTTTTCATAGTATAATCCCTTAAGTCCGAAAAAGTATAAAATAATACGAAAGGGATGACTTTTCTGGTCACTTTAACGAGCCGAAAAAGACAAGCGCTCGATATTTTTGTGTAATGATCCCTCAGGGCCAAAAATATTAAAATATAGAGGAGGGATGGCACTTCCAATCACTTTAACGAGATGGAGAGGCCAATTGCTTGGCAATCTTTTTATATTTTACGAGTCTAAAAAGAGCTTAAAAGAAACTCATCTTTGAGGAATGAGTGATATTTTCGGGTAGTAGTTGGTTCTAGGTAATGTTTGGAACTTTTCAATCACGATAGTGTAAAGAAGATGGCTAATAGAATCGCTTGTTGCAGTTGTTCCTCAAAAGGGTAAACAATCAAGTGGAGGCATATGATCGGCTAAAAAGTGGAGGTGATGGTAAGAACACGACCAAGGCTCAAAATCTGATAGTAGTGCAATCACAAAGGTTATTTACCGAAAGTAGGTTCATTTTTTAATGAGCTTGAACTCTAGGGGAACATATGCTCATAGCTAGGTTTATTTTTTAATGAGCTTGAACTTTACGAAAACATTGCTCATGCCAGTCGTATAATAAGGATGTCTCTCATTAGTAGGTTCATTTTTTAGGGAGCTTGCCCCATGCGCAACTTTGTTCCGGAGCCTTTTGTATGCAAGCTAGGAATGACCAACTACTGTCCTAGGAGTTAAATAACTACTGAGCTTAGGTAGGATAGCTTCTCGAAGGGAAACCTTTCCTTTACTTTGTCGGTGCCATTTGGCCCTTGCAAAGGTGAATGGTTGATTAGACCAATCACCTAACTTAAGAAGTTGAAGTTAGTAAAAAACTATAGGGTTAGAGTTACACTGGTCACTTTTCACTTGCGTACAAAAGGTTTGCATGCCCCCAGGTATAAAGAGAAGTACAGTTTCCAGGTTACCATATGGAAGTTCTTTCATTAAAGCAAGGTTGTTTCATCTGCATTTGCAGACAAAACACTTCCTTGGCTCTGTCCATCGAAATAGACAAAGGTGAATGGTGGGAGCCGCCACTCACATAATGTTTGACGAGGGAATCCTTTTCCAGTCTAATCCCATTTTCCTAAACGGATGAGTGTGTCAGACTAGTCATATATCCTACGTGGAAACCTACCTTATACTTGGGGTTTTCCTGCCGAAATAGATTAGGGCGCATGCCCCTTGGGTTTAGTCACATTCATCGAATCACTTGCACTCATCAGGTGGACGAACTGGACGTTGATGAGACATTCCTTGTGCAAAAAGACTAGTTAGGGATGGCATTTGACTAGTAGCCATGTTTGAACCAAGGAATTAAAGTTGGTCAATGAGTTGGACCATTTTGCCTTCATAGGGGAAACACATCACTCGAAAGAGTGAGGAAACAATAGCTCCCATGTTGTAAATGTAGTCACACCCAAGGAGTAGATTGTAATCTAGAGGCCCTTGGACTACCATCACATTTATATGAACGGTTTTCCTTCTCAAAGTTATAGGCAAATGTGGAAGGATCCATAACGGTCGATTGGTTCCTTTGTTGAAGCCTGATAGATTTCGAATCTCAGGAAGAAGCGATGGCAAACCAAGCGCTTTCCAAGTAGTTGAGGAAAGGATACTCACAGAAGCCCCTTCATCTATGATAGTACTAGCCATGATCATTCTGTAAGCTTGTACTATGATTTGGAATGGTACATTAGATGGTAGGCAGGGTCTCCCTAGTATATTCCAATCAAAGGGAATGACTAGATTTCTTGAAGGAGGGACCGAATAAATGGCCAGATGAATCTCTGAAAAACTTCCTTCCTGTGGTAAGGGAATGGGTAGATTGCCCCCATGTTTATCAAATTATGTTTTAACAAAAAGAATTTGAATGGTGTCGTTCTCATTCTCTTTATTGACTGTATCATCTGAAGGTGGACATTCTAAAGACAAGACTGGGTCGACTGCCATCTTGACCTATTGAATTTGGTCCAGTGTGGACTCAGAGGATTTATCTTCAATGATATGTGCTTCGACCGACAACAAAGGTGTGCCAATCAAATTTTCAACTAGCGATGGACTCAGCAAGAGTTTCTTGTATCCAGGAGGAAGTCGTTGCGGTGAAGTAGGATAGTTACCCATGACTCTTTTAGCTTCATCCAGGAAAGGACAACAGTGGAGGGCATGATCACCTTCACACAGTCTACAAGGAGATTTATATCTTCCTTTCTATCCACTGACTTCGATTTCACTAGTTGATGGTGTGCTCTCAACATGATTGTCAGAGGTTGAAGACACCAGATTGTGCAAGCAGGGAGACCAGTCCCTTCAGATTCGTGGGATGCAAGGACAATCTCGATGATAGTGGTCTCCTTTGCAAATGACACATGGAGATTTAGGTTTGGATGGTGCAGTGTGTGGATTTTCACCAAAAAAAATGAATGGTTGCCCCTTTCGCCATTGGCTTCTTCTTCTTCTTCTCCTTCCCTTTCTTCTTCTTCTCAGTTACTTGATTTTTAGTGTTACTAGCTTCACCAAGTGAAGAGGAAGAAGGAGAAGGAGAGACAAACAAAGTAGAAGGTGGGGGAGCGACTTCAGTATCATCTAGTTATTGATTTTATTGCTAAGGAATTACAGTGTTTTGAACGACAGAGGTCATGACAAGCCATACTGGCAGGCCAATTGTGAGTCCTGGAAGGGACAATGTAGCCATATGTGGAGCACCAACATCTACCCAAGAAGAGAAAGGACTAGGATTCCCCCAAGGGGAAATCCTTGATTGGTGGACTCCATTTTCTCACCCTAAGACCAACGATGGAACAGTGATGTTATTCCAATTAAAATAAATTTTATGACGCTTTGACACAACTTGCTTTTTCAATTTTTAAGAGTCGAGAAAAAGCTAAAGGTGACTCTAGTCGCCTTC
>APFE030956159.1:105842-122686 GCA_000404065.3 Pinus taeda | reverse complement strand
ATAAAGGATATAGCCTATTGTGGTCTCCAAATATATATTCGACAGTACATGGGAGCACAAGTCCGTACTGGCACTTGTCATATCAAAGAGGAGGAATCACCCAACCTACAATGAAAATGATAGTTACCAAGCTTTACGACGCCAGAATATGTCTCTAGCCTAGACTTCTAGATGTTGTGCATTAGGTTCCAAAGCATTTTTATGTTCATTGAGGTTTATTTTACAATTTATCTTTCTTAAGAAGTTTTCCTTTAAGGTTCACCATGTGATGTAGATATGCAATTCCTAAATATGCAATCTAAGATGATAAACAGTCATTTTCTTTCTTTTAGCAATGAAAATCCTAGCTACTAAGGAAAGAGAAGTAAAATTATTTTAACATAGTGCAGAGAGCACACACTAAGACGCACTGTCCTAAATCAATTTCCACATGTAGTCTAAATGCAAATTCACATGCATGTATTTGTTTTTCAGTTTCCTTAATGTGAGAATGATAAAAAGAAAACTAAGTACAAATCTGAACTATCTTTCTTCAAAGTGACACTTTAGCAATTTCTTTTCAAAAAATGAAAGTAAGATTTAGACGACACTTTCAATTTCGACTTTAAAACTACTTTTGACACTTCAAAGAATTGATGATTCAAATCAAATACAATGGCAAAAGTGTAATCGACTATCTAAAAGAGGAAGACTTTACGACTCTCTTTTCTTTGACTGAAAACGACACTCGTGACACTTTCAAATCAAAAGACGACAGTTCGATTAAGCTACTGTTTGCAAAGGAGAATTGTAAATGATGAAAAATACATAAAAAAAACATTCACAATTCTTTATCATTGGAGGCTGAATAATGCAAAGGAAGAAGGTTTCAACAGTGATATATTGATCATAGACAACAAAACTATTGAATAAAGCTGAAGACAATGAAGAAAAAAACCAAAATTTGGAGGTAGAAACAGTCTCACTCAATCATCGCACCTATAACACAGGGAAACAGGGATGCATCTCACCTGCAACACAAGGGAGGTGTGATGCATCCAGGTTGCCAATGAGAGACAGTGCAATGGTCTAGGGACGAGGCTGAGCTTGGTTTTCACTCACATTTTGTAGCTAAGTTCAGAGATTTAGGCTGCGCTAATGATAGACAGTAAACACAAAGTATAGGGGTTGATCTAATGAGGTTATTTGAGCTACCACCAGGGCACTTAGGATGTTTGTAAGTTAGATGTCCAGTTCATAAACTAACCCGGAGATTGAATGAAGCAGCGTTGATCTACTTTGCAGTTGCATAGCAAAAGTAGTTCGAAGGCTAGTTGCCTTAACTTCAGGCTCTATCTGTAGTTTATAAAGCAAACATCAGTAACTAACAATCAAACTATTTGTTCCCCAGCAGAGTCGCCATTTTGTTATCGGGAAAACTATTGTCCATTCAAAGCTGCTAGTCCCACTAAAACGGTTAGCTATCTTAGAAACAAACAAACCAAAGTTACTTGTGTTTTCCTTTATGAGAGATAGATGAGAAAGAAGCAGAGAGTACCAACCTCAGTCTTTTTCTTGTCTCCTTGCTTTTTTCCTCCCTCCTTTGATAGAGCTTTGCCACTCCTTCCTCACTTGTCCCACTTCAAAGAACACCTGTAGAGTCAAAGCAGCATAATACCATCAAAGCATAGAGATCTATAACCATAAACAATATAGGATCAGATGTATATTAACCATACAAATGCATACACCAATACAAGATTCAGAAATATACAAGTATATGGAGGAAAACTCATATCGCTTTATTGATAGTAGTAGAAGAGAGGATTACAACCCAGTGTTCTGATCCACCGCCATCCTTAGGGCATGAAAGCCCTCTTCAATTCATGAAAATCTAGATCACCCAACACTATAATGTTTCACAAAGAAACCAACAACACTTCCTTACAAAATACAAAATTCCAGCCTCTGGATCTCTGGGATGAGGGATCCATATATAGATATTTGCAGGTGGGTGAGTCAACTTCTGGGATTTTAATTAGTTTCATTTCACTGATAGTTATTGGTTCCACTTGAATATTTCATGATCTCTTACTCACCCCTAGGCAAATTCGGAGAGGCAAGTGTCAAATGAGCAGTTTCTAGAAGATTCTTTGGGTTTCCACCTAACAAACTACCTCTGCCATTTGTCTACTCTCACTCATCGCACCCTACAGAAGAGATTTTTATAATACATCACACCCTTTGCATGTGACAGGTGAGATGCATCACACCCTCACCATGGAGCAGTCTGTATGGTCTAGTTTTGACTAGTTCTGAGCAGTTTTTCAGGGATAACTTCTGGGAAATGATGTAATCAACTGACCTTGTTCCTTTAGGGTATGAAACAACACTTTTAGGGTTTTAGAAGCCCTTAGTTTATGGACATATGTGATTTGGGTTGCAGTGCCCAAATATGTCTATAACAATCCTTGAGCATAAGGGTTTTGGACCTACTTCTCTTGGACAAAAGGGTTTTGGACCTGTTGCACTTGGACGTAAGGATTCTACACTTGATGCCCTTGGACATAAGGATTTTGGACCTGCTATCCTTGGACAAAACAAGGTTGAACCTGTTGCCCTTGGACATAAGGATTCTGTGCCTGCTGCTGTAGGACTTTACCCTAGCCTTGTCCTTGCAAGGGTTGACCCTATTGATATGAGTATAAGAGTTGTTTTTTCCCGAGTTGAACTTGTTGCTGCAAGGGCTGACTTTGCGGTTGTAAAGGTTGTCCCTGCGGCTCCAAAGGTTGACCTTGCAAAGGCATAGGCTGGGAGGATTGCGACGCATACTACACTTGCGGCTGCATGGTCTGCTACAACGGTTGCGAGGGTTGCCCCTATGGTTGTTGTAGTTGTCTTTGCTACGACATCATTTGGCCTTACTGATGCATGGATGGACCTTGCTGCAATGAAGGTTTCCCTTGTTGCTACAAAGGCAATTGAACAGTTCCTGGAATGACATCTTGAATGTTCCCAAACTGTATCTGGCCATACCCACCAGGCGTGGTGGACAAACCAAGCTGGACATAAGGTCGAGGCTGAGGGATGTAGGGCAGATTAACCATTACTTGTGAACCATATGGAACATAAGGAGGTTGGTACTGAACCTGAGCCATATTAGGTTACTGGTACTGGATGTTACTTGACCCAGACAGACCAACAGGGTTCGACGGTTGGTACTAGACATTACTCGATCCAGCAGAACCAACAGGGTTTAAAATGGCACCCGAAGAGGGTTGGTTCATTCCAACCATGTGAGCTTGTGAACCACTGACATTGGTTGTACCAGACATCATAGACACATTCAGGCTTTTCACCCCAAGCGGTGGCACAACCTGTCCACTTACTGGAGGGATCGAAGAACTGAGAGATACATGACTCGAGATCATCGGTTGAACCGAATGGGTTACTTGGACCAATGAAACAAGAGGATTTGGAATGGTGGGTTGCATTGGGACTGAGTAACTGCAAAAAGCACCATCGATTGCTAGGTCGAGTTCTGAATGAATGAACCTGAGGTAGGCATAACGCTAGATGCCCAAATAGGGTTGTGATATAGTGATGAGGAAGTAAGCGTGCCTGAAACCAACTAAGCTAAAGTCACGTAATTACATGGTAACTCAGTATGAACACTGTTCAAAATGCTTCCCATGTAAGGGAAACCTTCAAGAGGAAAAGGATCTGCATGCTCCTTGATTATGCATGGAGTGGAAACCTTCGAATGACCCAGAGAGGAGACTAGGATTGCACCCTCTGATTCCATGGGTGAAAACAGGTGACGACGGACTACCGAAGATGTTCAAGGGGATAATTCCAAAGGAATGCCCGGCTGATCATACGGACTGTATGGACGCTAAGGTGATATCAAAATAGGATCGAACAAAGGATTCAAAGGATAAACAACTAGTCCAGGCTGACCTTCAGAAGTGAACAGACTCTCGGGAGTCTGGATAGGATTATCCGAAGATTCCAGGCCAATGTCAGAAATTGACCCAGTATCTGAAGGAGGGGGAGGACGAGATGACAAAGGTTGAATACTCAGAACAATTCCAAGCTCAACACCTTGGTCCTCAAGTGACTATGGCAATTCAGGAAAAGGCTCCTCAGACAATCTTTCAGATAGAGGAGAGGAAGAGGAACTATGCGAACCAGTTGGTTCAGCCACGATGATTTTGTCTCATATAATCAGAAGATAGATATTGATTCCAAGGCTTTAAAATGTATTTAAACGTGTGCGCACATTGTGGTCTAGAAAAATACTAATAGGGATGTTATAAGATCGTGGGCAATAACTTTTTAAGATGCAAAAACAAACTGGTGCTCTTTCATGTTTTAAGAGTCGAGAAAGAAGCAGAGGTGACTCTATCACTTTCAGTTTGAAACAAGCTCTAAAGGACAATCACTTGGGTAATATTTTATATTTAGGGATTCAAAAAGGTCAAAATGACTACTCAGGATGATCTAGGTAAAATGGATTACCAGGAAACCATGAACTGTAGAATACATCCTGGCAAACCGAGAAGTATGGGAAGGAAATCTCCCTGAATGTGTGTTCGGTGTATCACGTTTACAAGGTGGTAGACTCAGCTTCCTATGGATAAAGGATTCAAACCTAGTGGGGTCTCCCTTTATATACGTGATGGTATGGGGAGCACAAGTCCGCACTAGCATTGTCTAGTGCCGAAGCAAACGACAGCTACTACATTTAAAGACGTCGGAACATGTCTCTATCCTAGACCTTCTAGATGTGATCGTTAGGCTTCAAATGCACCTTAGGTTAATTGAATACATTTAAGAGTTTATCTTGAAATTATGTCTCGGCTTTCAAGCCTTATCGATGTGACTCAAAAGACTCCTATATGCAACTAAATGAGACAAGATCCTTTCAATTTGATGAATTGTTTACACTAATGAGAGTAGGAAACACACTCAAATGCAACAAAACAAGCAATCGAAAGCAAAATGATCTTTTCACTATTTCGCTTTTCGAAAACAAAATGATGAAAAAACACTTTCCAATTCCTAACTTTTCTATTAAATGCACTTCAAGTAGTCATTTCACTAGTAAAGAGAATTCATTTATTTTCCAATGCAAATGACGATGCAACTCTAGTCTTCAATGATGCTAACTAATGTAACATATTGATTCAACAAACTATAATTATGTATTTTTCAATGAAATGAGAAGACGAATCTTTCACAAACACTTCACACTTCAATGAAACATATCCAATACAATCAATCACAAGCAAATGAAAAGTACAACAAAGAATTCCTTTCAAACTAATGATGCAAAGACTCAACCAAAAGAAAGATGAGCAATGTCATTTATGCCCGAAAAGAGATGCTCAATCAAGAAATGAAACTTTTCAAACTTGTTAAATGGAAATAAAAGAAACACAAGGACTATTAAACAAAATGCAAGGAGCAACTTTGATTGTTGACTTGACTTGTTGAGCACACAAATGGGTGAATGGATGACGACCTAGATACCCTAGGGTTATAAACCATCCAAGAACTCAAGAAACTAAGTGAAGAAAATGCAAATCAAACAAGCATATAAACCAAGCCAAAAGAGATTTCCAGCCAGGGAGAACATAGTCAAAACAAGCTGAGAGACAGAAATCAAAAGGGAAAGACACACTGGCTATGATCTAGGGGAAACCCTGTTCTTCACTTATAGGAATCAGCGTGATAGCCTAACTGACAAGAAGTGCCAGAAGGGGGTTGACGTGACTGTTTTTTAGAAACTCGCACTGATTGGCACAACTGTCAAGAAAATAAACTCGCTGACTGAGGATTCAAGGAAAAAATAAAAATTTTCAAAGGCTAACACCAGACTTGCCACTGTAAATTCCAGGCTTAGAGTAGCAAACCAGGCAAAGCAGAGAACACTAAAGGGAAATGATGATACCATAAAAGTTCACACAAAACCATAAAATTACAATCAATCAAATAGAAGGATTGGTTCTCCAGTGGAGTCGTAAATTTGTGGTGCAGGTAAATTCTCAGTGCAGACACAAACAATTCCTCTAACTAGAGAGAGCGGGTCTAGCTACAAACAAACAATCTATGGAAAATCTCCTTAAGCTAGAAACAATTAAAAGGGCCTACCTCTTAGAATGCTATTCCTCTTGGTGATTATCCTGCTTCCTCACTCAAGATATCTTTTGTTTCCTTCCTTCGAATACCTGAAACAAGAAAACAAACAACAACAATAAACATGAAAGCATACAATATTGTATTCAGCTTACTTAATAGGTCAAGGAACATTAAGCTATAAATATGTAAAATAACACTTCATGTAGGGAATCAATCAATGGTTGTATTCATATAAATCAAAAATAGATTACAACCAATGCCTTGATGTTGCTAGTCTCCTCCAACGTATCCAGGTTCCCACACTTGTTCTAGCATCCCATGGATAGCCCCAACAATGGAATTTTTAAGGTCTCTTCACTCTATTCTCAAACCAAACCAAAACACACTATTCTCCCTCAAACATACACTAGAAAGATACAAGCTATAGATGACTTGCTGATCATTCAAACTCACTCCAAAACTAGTTTAGCTTGGGAAAAGAGAGGTTTATATAGCTTGAATGGATGGGAGATGGTTCCTCTCATCATGGGAGAATGCCTTATCTCTTGATTTTGTTCCATCCTAATAGGGGAAAGGAGCCCAAACTGACTTCTTCAGCTCCATCCAGCCCAACCATCTACCAGACTTCCGTTACGAAGCTTCTAGAGATGGAAGCTTTGGCTCCATATTTAGAAAACTTGCCAAAAGAGGATCGACGCAACTGGAAAAGGGATCAGTCGCTCGGTATGGTGTTAGTGCTAGTTTTAATCTCTACAAGTCAGCGTGAGGAGGAAACTGGTCAGTAGCATCGGTCTTGTAAACTAGGATAAAAGGAAGATTATTAGGAAATGATGCAAAGGGGAATTATTTCTCTCATGAAGAGGGACATACTGGGAGTTTCTTCATAATGGGAAATCATGTAGGGTTCACTATAGAGGTCCTCTAGGATCATGGACGGGGAGTACAGGGACAATGACAAAATGTTATGTAACACCCCCTTTGCACCTAAGGCTTGTTCATAGAAAGATTGCATTATCCATGTCAAATTAATGAGCATTTAATTTCTCCTAATTCCGGCACAATAGAAAGTTGCAATTCAAAGTCGACCCTATATCAACTTTGCCTTCGTATCTTTTTATTATTTTTATAGGATTTGGTTTTTCAATAAAATATTTGATTTCTTGAACTGCTTCAACTAAATTGGCTTCTTTGTATACAAACTTTAAGTCCTTAATAAAATTTTCCTTAAATCATTCCAATAAAATGTATCTCCCCTTGCTTCCTCAATTGTGTACCACTTGTAGGGTATGTCATCTAGAGTGCTTGGAAACATATGGGTCTATAGATGCTCATCCCTATAACTGATTCTATGCTATTCATTTCCACGTTTATGCACATGGGCTACAAGATCAAAGCCTAGATTGAACTTTGGGATGTCAACTTGTGCATAATGATTTTAACCACCAAACCAATCCACAAAGTATGTGGTGGTGAGTTTCCATGTATGCAATTGCAAAGCATGCATCTCCCACAATTGTATTGTTTATCCAATGAATGATTGCACCAAGCTCTATAGTATTTCATTCTCTCCTTCTTACTTTAATACCTCATCAATATGCACCGATAAGGAACTTCATTCCCTGAACCTCAACAAAGCCACTAGTCTTGACTTTAAATATGTAAGTAGGAGAGTTGGTGTTTGTTTAATCTTCTTTTAATAGAAACCTAGGACTTGAATTTAAATATGTAAGTAGGAGATTTGGTGTTTGTTTAATCTTCTTTTAATAGAAACCTAGGACTGCTTTAAGTGAAAAACATAAACAACATTTATGGATAGGTATGGCCTTAATTAACCAACACTCCTTTGTCTTCAACTCATGATTTTCCAATTGCCAATTATAAAATTTTGTATCCAAGCTATTCTTGATTGAAAATGGTGAGCCCTGTAAAATTTCTCCAAATGCATTTGATTCAACATTTTCATTATCCTCATTTATGACTTGATATAACTTATTAGCTTCTATGTCTTCATCGCACACTTCGATGGGCAGTTTACCTTCCTTCAAATCCAATGGAATTACAATTTTCTTGTCATTTGATTTGAGCTTAATTATGTCTCTCTCTAGAGATAGTTTCTTTCATATTTTGGCCCCAAGGGCATCTAACCAATGATAAACATGTTGGAATCCATTCAACTAGGTCGAATACTTTGAAGTTGACCAAAGTCAGGATCTCCATTATGATAGTTTCAACACTTCTTAGGGTGTCAATGGGTTTGACAAATCATCGATTTCCCAATTTTAAATAGTTCATTGTTCTATTGTGATCATCTCAATTTTAACCATGCCCCCAAGAGAAGGATTCTAACATGGGATCCAAAATCAACCACGACTTGATTGACCATATAGTCGTCGATTTCCAGATGAACCTACAAGCCATAATCATCTTGTAGCTTATTTTGTGATAGTTTTCTCAGGTACTTATAAGAATTTTGGTCTTATTTATGTTATTTCAAAATATTTAATAGTTCTTGTTACTGCTCAAACTAGGAAAGGTCCTAGGAGGGGTTCCTATAGACCAATTACTAGATCAAGTGGCAACAATGGAGCGATAGCCAAAAGTCACCTCAGCTAAATATCCCTTCTCTTTATGAACTTTCACCAATGGGGGGAGTCCCGTTATGAGAGGAATCATTAGGATACATGGATCAGTGATAGAATGTAGAGTGATTTGTAAAGCCTTTTCAAAATAGAGGCTCAGATAGTGGGCTTACTTGCTATAGAAGCAATATGGATACCACTCTTAGAAGCGCTAAGAGGATACCTAGACCTAGGGTTTGAGGAGTAATACATGAAAAGAGGTGCCCGAGAATAAGGAATCCTAGAACAATAGGGTTCCTAAGTGATATTTGTCAAATTGAAGTTATAAGGTAGTGGAACCACAAAGAAACCCAAGTGGGCCCAACAAAAGTCAAGGATATGGATTTAAGCAACAAATTAATGGTCTTGACCAAGTTAGGGAGGAGAATAAGATCAAAGGAATTTGATTTCTCTTGGAATTTGAGTGCAATGATCTTAATGAAGCCACTAACCAAAGGGGACCTAGGGAGGAGAATAGTCTTCAAGCTAGGACTTGAAATATCATGAGATTCCACTGTGAGATTCAACTCAAATTTGGAGGACTTCACAAGAAGACCCTAGCGCAGTAGTTGACCAATTTTCAAGGATTTTCAATGGCTAGAAATGATTTTTAGATGATGCCCTAGGAGGCCTACTATGTTAGGGCTTAGAAAAGAGGAAGAGAGGTGAAAGGAATATTGTTTTGTAATCACCTTAGAACTAGACCAGTACCTAGGAAATTGGGATAATGGAGTCTAATGAAATCAATGCTTAGGTAGGCTTAATTCCAACCAATGAGTTCCCCAAAAACTTCTTATGTCCTTACCAACAACTAGGTTACAAAGGAAATTTATACTTCTTTATGTTGCAAAATGATGACTTATCAAGGGAAATCATGAAAAATCATGTACCCCTAGGAAAATAATTCACCATACTTCACAATAATCATATGAAAAATCCCTCACTAAGACAAATTAGAAACTTTTCATAAGCATAAGAGCAACACACCAACTTCATGACGAAAATATTTCATAACTTATTTCATGAGACAAATTACAAGATAAACATGAAATATTATTCACAAGTATAGCAAAATTATTCAAATTATCAAGATGCAAGAAAATCGAAGCTCCAAGACAAAAATTTAAGCTCTTCCAAACATTGAAATGCATTAAATCTCCAATTCATCCATCAAAAGGCCTAGCAAAATTCCTAGAAGAAACCAATGATCCAAATCCAAGTGATGATGAGATTCAAATGAGCTCTCATCAATTTATATCCTTCCTAAAGATTTTGATTTGCCTAATTAGGCCTAATTAAGCCCCAAATAATAAAATAATGTACAATAATGACATGGCTTGCTAACAATCCCAAAAAAATAGTTCCATAATACAAAGATAAGCTACTCAAGAGGGAACATAGTAGATACAATAATTCATTGGGCCATTGAAGAGGCATAGTGAAGTCCAAAATGTGCCAAGGTGATAGAGTGGGATCCAAACATAGTGATCAAGGGGTGGCCCCTTGACATCGAAGAAAATCAAATGTGGTGTCCCCAGGAGGGTGTGGGGGCACAATGACATCCTCTTAGGTCTCCACGTGGATCGATAATACCTGTATAACATCTGTAAGGGCTTGAATGATGACATAAACCCCTCTTCTATCTCCCATGGTGAGACACATCCTTATTTGGGCCCTGGAACATCTGCCAAGTGTGTGGTGCATGTGTGAAGTCAGTTCGGCATGGTGGCCTAGGTGCATCATCCTCATCCAAAAAGGTGGAACATGTTGATTTATAGTAGCATTGGATGTGCCCTAAGTCTAAAAATTTGCAGGAAGGCTTAGACATATGCATTCTCCAATACCTAGAAACCGTTTTAGGAAATTCCACCTGGAGACAACTTTATTAAAATAATTAATTATTTTTAATGGGACCCTAATTCTAAACTTAGGAAATTAAAATAATTAATGGGTATTAATGTAAACTGTGGGTGTAAATTCTAGAAGAAGATAAGGATTAAACAAAATTTATATAGTCCATTAATTAGAAGTTAATCTGGGTCTTTGATTATCCAACAGAAAGATATAAGAAGAGGCTTGAGGGGCACTTGGAGAACACACAGAAGGGAAATCACAAGTTCGATTTTCTGAATAAGAGCAGTTGCCAGAGAGATTTTTGATAGTGATATTTTGTAGTGAGGGGCATGTCTAGTATCCAAAGGGAGATCTTTCCTGGATGGAGAATACTTAGCAAAGGAGACAGAGAGAGATTTGGGAGAGGTAGCGCAGAGCTAGAAGAGGTTGAAGAAGGGCCACATAGAAGCAAGGCAGAGCCAGAAGAGGTTGAAGAAGGGCCACATAGAGGAAGCGAAGAGCTAGAAGAGGTTAAAGAAGGGCCACATAGAGGCAGCGCAGAGCCTTGAGGAAGTTTGAAAATTTGTTGGGGAGATTGATTTCTAAGCTGGAAGCCAGGGTGTGAGACCAAGAGAGCAGAAGTCGAAATCTCATAGGAAAATTGATCAATTGAAGGGGTGACATTGTCCCCAAAGGGTGTGAAGATGGGTTGACGCAGTGACTGTGTAGAGGCAGCTCATTCAGTGGTTGGATCAGCCAGGATTTCCAGTGATAGTGTTAGGTAACCTCACTTATTTTTATGTCAGTGGTATTCTCTGTAATTGGATTGTCGGGAAGGCATCTAAATATTGTATTCAAAAATTTCTACTACTTAATAATAAAGCCCTCAGAGCTACTGCACCGGTTTTCTCGCATTAGGTTTTTTTAGGGACATTTTTCCAAAAATAATTGTGTAGATGTGTTGTATTTCCTTCTTGTTCAATTTCTTGTTTTTGCTTATAAATTTAAATGGTGTAGGTTGTAGTGTATTTGTTTCAGTGTTTATTGTAGGAAACAATAAATAATTTGGTTCAGTAATTAACAAATAGGAGAAACGTAATGAGTTGTTGCAGTAGGAATGTGGGCATACAAATTTTCACATGGTATCAGAGCTGCAGGTGAAACAAGAGAGAACTGTTAGAAGAACCCAACACTAAAGGAAGAAGGGAAGTCGAAGTGCTGCATAGGCAGCAAATCGAATCCCCAGAGGGATTGTGCAATCCAAGCTAGGAGGACAAAAAATTTCGAGTAAAATCTCTCTCTAAGTGAGTCAACAGAGAGGTAATATTTCCAGATCGAAATTTGTCAGCAACAGAGGGAGCAGTGCAATAGAAGCTTCAGCAGAGATCAGTTCCTGGTGTGACGCAGTTTTCTGTAGGCATTTGCTAGGCAGAAAAACTTCAGAAGAAAGAAGAGACACTTGAGGGAATTTCTTCCTCAGAGTATTCCTAACCAGGGAATTCAAATTCTCATTTTTTGAGCAACAGTAGGAGAGAGGCAGTCATTCAAATTTTTTGATTAGCAAAGATGGCAACCAATGCGTTGAGAGATCGGGATTGGTTGGATGGTGCATCCAACTATGTGATCTGGAAGGAAAGGATGTCGTGCCTTTTGGATGAGCATTTTCCCAAGACCTAAGTCGACAACGTGGTAGTTGTGCCCACGGATACAGATCCACTCAAAAATTACAAGGGAGAGATGGCAAAGACAAAGAGAATGATCCTCAATGGAGTGAAGGATCATGTAGTCTATCACATGGTTGGTAAAAGGACTACCAAAGAGACGTGGGATGCATTATCGATGCTATATCAAGTATCTTCCAAGTAGTTGAAGATATACATAGAGCAGAAGATGAGATCTCTACAGATGCATAAGGGGGAGCGCATTGATCTGTTCCTCACTAAGCTTCAGGAGACCCGAGATGAGCTAGAAGTTGTTGGGTCAATACCTCAAGGTTCTGAGATGGTAAGACTGTCCTTAAATTTAGTATCTGAGGAGTGGCAAGTTTTTGTCAAGAGCATCCTGGGCGGGGTGACTTTGCCAGACTAGGATGGAATGTGGGCAGCTCCTAAGCAAGAGGAGCTGAGGAGAGACTTAGTCAAGTGTAAACTTGGTGGAAGAAATAGCAGTGGGTTGAAGCCCAAGGAGGAGGAAGAGAATGCATCCCACGCATCCAAGGGATAGCAGGAGAAATGGAAGAAGAAGAAAGATGTTTCGAAGATCAAATACTTCAGGTGTGGTGAATTCGGTCACTACAAAACACATTGTCCTCTCAAGAAGAGGGACAAAGATGAGAAGCAAAATCTAAAGGTTGCAGCTGCGAAGATCGAGGAGGAGGAGTTTGCCACGACAACCTAAGCATCTCCACGAGGGAGGTGGGGTGATTTAGAGTTGTAGTTTGAAAGTACTGCAGATGGGAAGGATCCTTAAGGAGCCCACCTCTCGAATCATTTCCTTGCTACGAAAGCCCAGATCAGTAGTAGTAGGATGGATCAATGTCAGTAGGTGTAGAGGAGTTTTAGAGTGACAATTGCAGCGGCTAGTAGTGCCAGAGACTGAGGAGTGTAGATCAGAGTTGGAAGCAATGCAGATGGCACAGAGCAGAGGTTAGCAGTAGTGTAGAGGCTTCAAAGGGTCAACATAGAGACTAGCAGCAGTCAGACTCTAGCAATGAAATGCATCATACTGAACACCAGTTCAGTAATTTGGGATGCTTTTCTATTATTGATGCAGTAGTAGGAGTAGTTGGAGAAGGTTGTAGTGCAGATGTAGTATTGGTAGTGGCAGTGCCAACAGCAGCATGGATGCAGAATTGAGAGCAAGTTGCAGTACGGATGCAATGTTGATAGTGGTAGGGTTAGCAGAAGTATAGATGCAGCATTTGCATAGTAGCTGGTGGAAAGGATGTCATACATCAGCAGCGCAGAAGCAAATGTTACAGAACAGAGTGATGCTTCAGCAAGGTGCATTGCTAGAGCACATTCCCTGCTAAAAGGGAGTGTTGATTTTTGGTATCATTAAATGTGCTCTAAGTCTCAAAATTTGCAAGGAGGCTTAGACACATGCATTTTCCCATACCCATAAACCATTTTGGGGAATTCCACCCGGAGACAGTTTTATTAAAATAATTAATTATTTTTAATGGGATCTAAGTCTAAACTTAGGTAATTAAAATAATTAATGGGTATTAATCTAAACTATGGGTGTAACTTCTAGAAGAATACGAGGATCAATCCAAAATGATCTAAGCCACTGATTAGAATTTAATATGGATCGTTGGTTGTCCAATAGAAATATATAAGAAGAAGCTTGAGGGGAACCTAGAGAACACACAGAAGGGAGATTAGAAGTTCAATTTTCTGAAGTAGAGTAGCTACCAGAGATATTTTCAATAGTGATCTTTTGCAGTGAGGGGTAGGGATAGTATCCGAAGGGGAATCTTTCCCGATCGGAGAATACTCAGTAGAGGAGGAAAAAATAGATTTTGGAGAGGAAGCGTAGAGCCAGAAGAGGTTGATGCAAGGCCAGGTAGAGGAAGCACAAAACCTTGAGGAGGTCTAAAAATTTGCTGGGGAGATTGATTTTTGAGCTGGAAGCTGAGGTTTGAGACCAGGAGAGAAGAAGTCAAAATCGCAGAGGCAAATCAATCAGTTGAAGGGGTGAAGTTGTCCCCAAAGGATGTGACGTTGGGCTTACATAGTGACTGCGCAGAGGCAACACAGAGGCACCCAGGGGCAGCTCATTCAATGGTTGGATCAGCCATGATTTCCAGTGATAGTGTCAGTTAACCTCACTTATATTTCTATTAGTAATGTTTTCTGTAACAGGATTTCCTTGAAGGAATCTAGAGATTGTATTCTTAAGTACTACTACTTTATAATAAAACCCTCAGAGTTGCTACACCGGTTTTCCCACATTGGGTTTTTCACGGGGGCTTTTGTCCAAAAATAACTGCGTAGATGTGTTGTATTTCCTTCTTGTTCAGTTTCTTGCTTCCACTTATAAATTTAAATGGTGTAGGCTGCAATATATTCATTTCAGTGTTTACTATAGGAAACCATAAATAATTTGGTTCAATAATTAAAAAATAGGAGAAACGTAATCAATTGTTGCATTAGGAATTTGGGCATCCAATTTTTCACAAAACACGAGCAATCAATGAATGGTGTTGAGGGATCCATGAAGTGGAAATCTACTCTCTGCTATGGTGGAGGCCCATGGCTCTCAACGCTCACCCTACAAGTTCCTATATGACCCTCAGGAGGGCTTGGATCCCATATAGGGAGACCAAACCCAAATAGAGACCCACCTACAATCCTGTATAAGATCCAATGCATCCCCTCACCTTGTAGTACAAAAAATGATTATAGTAATCAAGTAAAAGAGCTTACAAATCATTGAATCAAGTGGAGACTTCATAGTGGCATTCCTTTCCATAGTGGGATTTAGCATGTACAGGTGTCTCCAAGCTCAATAAGGGGGTTAACCAAGGACCCTATTAGGTGGTTTCAAACTCTAAATGGGGTTAAATGTCCATGGTACGTCCATAAGGCATTTTGTGGCACATAATATAATGATGGAATGGAGTAGGGCATCAACAAAAGGCTCCAAGCCACATGCCACAGTACAAGGGTAGCTACAATGGGGGGAATACCACACTGGGTATATGAATGTAGGAGGGAGAAATTTTGGTACATGAGTTACCCCAGCCTTTTTTTTCCACCCTTCTTCACATGCCATTTTATTTTGATTGATTTTTCTTCATAATTTTCTGGGGATCCAGGGGATGAGAGCATGATGTGTAGGATATAATAGTGATTACCCCCTTAAGGTAGGGTAGTTCATCGCCCACCAGGGGCTAAGACAATCATGGGTTCCTCAATGATATATCGGACCAATACGAGGGGCCCTAGGAACCAGGGTGATGGCCATAATTATAGGGGTAGAGCTCATGTCTGGATTTTGCCCACGTGCTAAATTTGTATGTCCTGACCATATTTTGAATTTTATGGTACATTTCCTATTGAGAGTGGCCAAAATATGCTTTTTCTTTTATTTTTAGCTACATCAACCTCTGGGGAATCATTCCAAGCCCAACCCAAGGTGTGGACAAGGGGAGGGGGGAGCGAACTCCTTGTGGACCTGGATGGGAAAAGTGATGAATGGGGTTGTAATAACCAGAAGGGGGTGATATATATATATGGTGTTGGGAAGCGATATCACACAACCAAAATCGGTGTTTCCCATATAGTGCCATCACTAAATCTTAGTAGCCAATAAGGGAGATCCCACTGGATTGGGATTCAAGGTTAAGCATTGAATTGGGCAGAGGAGACAAGAGTATAGACCTAGCCCACTCCTGCCAAATCCTCCCACTAATCCATATCTAAAAGTGTCCATGATAAGTAAAAAAAACAATACCCAACTACATAATGAAAATCCATTCCTTCAAGGTCAGAAGGCCCAGCTTCAAACATACGATGATAAGAGATGGGTAAGCGATCACCTGGCCAGCTCAAGCGGTGGATAAAATGGCATATCAATCTATTTGATGGCTGAAGGGGTTGTTGGCTACTTGTTGAGGACTAGATAGGAGAAAAAACATTCCTGTGGATATCACCCACAAAGTGGTGAGTAACATTTGGCTCGAACTAGGATATGATCTCTCAGAAGAGTGCACGAATGTACTCGAACAGGGAGGTCATGAGAACACCAACAATCTCTTGGGACCATAGATTTGTCACCTACACATATCAAAAATCGAGCACACGGGGAAACATTTTTTTGTGGTGTCTTATGATCACCCATGCTTATATTAGGCCATAAAAATGTTATGCTCTTGACCTGCAAATGATACCCAAATACAGAATATGCAAAGAAAAGAGACCCAGAATACAGAATATGCGAAGAAAAGATACCCAGAACATAGAATAGCAATGAATTTATTATTCGGAGAGTAATGTTCACTTGCCTCTTCGAGGGGGCAACCTCCAATAGAGCAAAGCTCGATTACAAAATAAGACACGATGCTCCTCGCAGGGAGTTTCTATCCTTTATATATGACTCCTACGTGCAATACCACGGGCCAATACCGTGTATTATTAATACCATCTATCTAATACTACGGCCCATTTGCAACTAAATGTGGTTCCGTTATTAATTGCGGATTAACCACTTACAATTATTAATATGGGCTTTATTGACCCTTGACTATGACGTGGTCCCATTACA
>APFE030956159.1:88731-102230 GCA_000404065.3 Pinus taeda | reverse complement strand
TTTGTCCATCCTTTCATTGGCCATCGCTTGAGCTCTAGTTGCTACCATACACCGACTAGATGAAAAATTGGGACCGCCAAAAAATTTTCACAATTAATTGAATGGTACCACCATGCTCAGCTCGTCGTCCTGATTTTAATGGGCTATATCACCATTTTTTATTTTTATTTTTACTCCTAACGGAGTTTTACTCCTTGATCAATACTGCAGTCGCCAAATCCTCAAAATGTCAATGCGGCCAAAAGTCCTGCGACAATTATACCCTGGTATAGGAACCCTTCACAACGCTTCTCATCTGGTGGATCTGAGAGATCTGAATGGCGGATCGGGTAGCGTTGGACGGCTGAACTGACTGCTTTGGCAGATCTGATGAATCTAATAGATCGGAACTGGCTGATTGGGACCAATTTATGTTGCTGCTGAACTCCTTTGCTCAAGCGCATCTGGAAGAGATGATGAGTAAAAAAGGAAACTAGGGTCTTGAGGAGTGTCAGGTGCTACAAATCGCAATATACATAAGGGTCTGGCAGTAGTACTTGGCCCAATGTTTCAGGGCTCTAACTAAGGAGGTTCGACCGTACCCTTAGCCATACCACCCGACTACCCTATCGTACGGGTGAGTAATCTCTCCAAGTGCTGTTCTCGCTGTACTGTAGCCGCAAGACGGTCGCTGGTTTATCTATGGCGAGGTTTTCAGGGAGCCTATGGGGCTTCCGATATACCCAGAGGGTACATGGAAGACAGTCCGTGCGCGGTTCTGTCTAATGCGCTACTACTTGAAGGGGTACCCACAGGGGTTAAAAGGGAGTCCAATAGACGTGACCACCTCTTGTATTTCCTGTGTGCATGCCTCTCCAAATCCACAGATTTATGCGCTCAACGACAGATCCCGTGGTTTAAAGATGCCGGAACACGTCTCGAGCCAAAAAAAAAAATTTGCTACTAAATGGAGATCCTGACAGCCCTGGAAAGAGCTCTGATACCACTTGTTATGCTTCTTAACCTGCAAAAGATACCCAAATACAGAATATGCGAAGAAAAGAGACTAAGAACACAGAATGACAATGACTTTATTATTCAGAGAGAAATGTCCACTTGCCTCTTCGAGGGGGCAACCTCCAATAGAGCAGAGCTCGATTACAAAAATAAGACACGATGCTCCTCACAGGGAGTTACTATCCTTTATATATGACTCCTACAAGTAATACCATGGGTCAATACCGCTTATTACTAATACCATCTATCTAATACTACGACCCATTTGCAACTAACATTGGTTCCTTTATTAATTGCGGATTAACCACTTACAATTATTAATATGGGCTTTATTGACTCTTAACTATGACGTGGACCCATTACATAGATAAGGGAGTTAGGGTGGGACCCTAACATGGTGTTTCTAGGATTTGGAGAGATTGGACTAGTTTGTTATTTGGGTTGGGGTTGGGTTGGGCTGGGAGTTGCGGTCTCAGATTAGACTGGGGATTTTGCTGTAAAGATGGAAGTGTAGGTTGAGGGAGAGAGCTATTGCCTACTGGCTAATGCGTGGTCTCTACCAGTTAGTCTGCCAGGCTGAGATTTGTGAAGTAGGGGGAGTCCATTGTGGTGGGTATGGGTTGTTTTGCCAATATGGTGGGGGATAAGAAGGATTTGACCAACCAGATTGGCTTGTCTGATTCAGCCACGGGTTTGCAGAAGGATATGACTGTGGTGACCAGTTTGGAAATGGAGGTTGAAATTGACTTTGCCATGTATTATACTGTTGAGCATTATACTGTGGAGACTGAAAAAAATAAGCTGGGTCTGGAAACATACTAGTTTTTCATGGCTGCAACTAACGACACTGGTTGAGCAAATACACCGCTTCTGGATCTTCTTCTGCCTCCTTATATACTGCTTTCAGTCCAGTTAGTGAGGGACAACTTTCCATAGAGTGATCCCTTGTACAGATGGTGCATGTTTGAACTGCATCTAGTGGACACTCTTTATGGCTATGCTTCTTCTTGCATCTGGGGCAGAAGATTACCAAATTCTGTTCTGCCTCCATTTGCTTTTGCTTGGCCTGCAAAACATCCAATTGTGTAGTCAGTGTCCCTAGTATATCAATTTCAAAATTTTCTAATAAATTTGCAATTTCCACACGCGTTACTCCTAATGGGATTTTATTTTTTCTTACAAACCAATCATGTTCCCCTGGTTTGATTCGTGTACTGCCTCTCGAACTCCTGATGCATAAATCAATTATGTCAGCAAAAACTTTCCTGATAAATATCCCCTTTTCCCATAATGTTTAATGTTCCAATCCATTTTTCTTTCATGCCCCTTATTAATGTTTTTTTTAACACGTTATCGGGTAAATGCAGTGATGCATAGGGAGATCTTTGTAGATTATACTCGAAATGTTCCACATACTCTTCTAATATTTCATTTGGTCTAGCTATCATCCAGAATATTTCATCTTTCAGTTCTCTAGACCTGCAATAGTCTTGATATTTTTTTAGAAAATATTCTTTCATTTGTTCCCAGTTATTTATAACCCCACCACCTAATCCCATAAACCATCTTAAAGCAGCCCCTTTCAGGGTAGACAGAAACAATTTTAGTTTATGGGGGTCAGGGTTGTAATCATATCCCCTACACAGTACATCAAATTCAAACAAAAATGCATCCGGGTCTTCTGATGTAAGCCCGTGAAATGTAGGGATATGTTGAAGGGGGATTGCTTTCATGGGGGCATTTGCTGCAGAATCCACTATGGGGTATTATAATGTAGAGGTTTGGGTGTTTGGCATATTTGAGCCATTGGGTGAAATATATGTTAATAACCTTCTGGAATATCTAGGACGATGTTCCTAGGTCGCAAGGGGATGGCTTTGACAGGAGCAGCTTTAATAGCACTTCCTCTATCTGGGATTTTTGTCTAAGGAGATTGGGTCCCTTCAATATTAATTTTCGCCTCACTCCCTTCGTCTGGGCTACTCAATGGTTGAGTTATCCTAAGAGGAGATCTTGGTTCCTTAGTTTCCCCTATCTCTTCTTCTCCTTCACAAAGATTACTGAAATTCCATTCCTGCAATAGCTCTGGAATAGAATTTTCAATTTCTTGAAAGTCTTGTTCGTCAGTTTGACTATGCACCTCAGCAAAGGCTACATATGGTGAACCTTTGGCCTGAAGGGAGCTAGTAGGCTATTCGGAAGTAACTTTCTTGGGTCCTACTGAGGTCTGAGATTCAACTTTCTTATATATTTCGTCTATGAAGGTTGATCGACCAAGGGTCACCGGCCCCTTAGCTTTTTCTAGCTTTGGTAAAGGTTTAGAGTTTTTCTATGGCTTTTTTTGCTTAGTCGTGCACTCAATTTAACTACTAAATCCTTCTTAAGTAGATAGCAGCAAATTTGCAGGAAAGCGGGAAAAGGAGCAGGGCTTTTACATGCTCCACACATAGGTTGTTACCTTCCGTTTTCAAAACCCAATTCTTCCCTAGTAGGTTCGTACACTACTCTGAAGAAAAGAACAAATGGCTACATTCTTTCCCCAGCAACGACGCCAAAATGCGGCGCTATAAAAAGGGTCTCTTTCACCTCTAGTTACATCACATTAACATGTCAATCCGAGAATGTTTTGCTATTTCAAAGAGTGTCTTAGTCTGAGGCTTAGCATTTGTCAGAGTAATGCTCGTAGTATAGTTGTTTTGAAACTACAAAAGTAAATTGACGCGTGTCTACAACTTAACTACATCAAAAGGCTAAATCACACACTCAGATATGAAGCAATGCATCAGTCAAGGGTTCGGTAGCAATAACCCATCCCTTTAGAAACTGATGGAAAATAAATCAGAGAACAGACCAGGGGTCTGGGAGCCAGGTAGCAGATGCCGATGCTCACTACAGCCTGAGATTGTCCTTTACAAATAAGAAATGAAATGACAGATAAAGAGAACACGAATGAAATAGAACAACAACCTTGAAATGGAACAACAATTCGGAAATCGAAAAACAACCTTGAAATGGAACAACAATTCAGAAATGGAAAAACAATTCGGAAATGGAACAGCAATTTGGAAATGGAACAGTGATTCGGAAATGAAACAGCAATTCAAAAATGAAACAACAATTCGGAAATGGAGCAAAATTTTGAAATGAAACAGCAATTCGGAAATGAAACAACAATTTGGAAATGGAACAGCACTTAAGGAATCAAGCGGTAACTAAGTTCAACAAGTTGTGAATCTATTCAATCAAACCAATCCAAACATGAATCCTTCATTCTTAAAGATGTACACACACAATGGAACAACACTGAAAACCATATAAACATGACGTGCTTAGTCTGATTCCATTATTGCTCTAATTAGAAACATACGATTGCATCTCAAGATGAAAAAAGTAATATTCAAGGATTCAATAATCATTTAAAATCAAAACTTCCAAGATAAATTCTGTAATGCTAAGGCACAATCGCATAACATAGAAGCTTTGCAATGGAACAACAATATCCTATAGAGATTAACCGTATTATACCAAAACTTAAAGGAATAGTAATATGATGCAGGGTCAATACAACACTTTTGTTTGCAGGAACATTAAATGGGTTAAACACAACAGATCATGTGACATAAACTTTATAAAACACAACAGATTACCAAATCATGTCGATAAGTAAACCACGCAGAAACCATGCCTAATGGTACAAGAGCAAGTGTCCTCTAGGGTCGGCCCCTTAGCCTCTAGGGGTACACCACTTAAGGTTGATCCAAGCTCAAAGATAAAAGAGTAACCAAGTCTGTATTAATGCATGAAGTAAAATTACAGTAACGCAAGTCTTAATAGGACGTAATGATCATAGTCTTGATATTTTAAAAGAAATTACATAAAAACATAATAATCTCTCCTTAGATAACAATGTTATCCCTTATATAAGGGTGACGATGGAGATATCTAGATGCAGAAATAGATAAAAGAACGATCCCTCAGGATCAAGGATCCTGAGGGATTCAAAGAATCGTTAATCCTAAGTTACTTCTTCTCTTTTATGCGCCGAGATAGTATCTCCGCTTCCTTTCCTGGGTTGGTTTGTTTTGATCTGGTTTGCATGCAGTCTCCCGTTGAAGGGACAACAGTTAATGCATCTTTGTCTTTTCCTTTAGGATGGCCACTTTTCGTTTTTCCTCCCTCCTGTACATGGAAATGACAATTGTTAGCATCCTATATTAATCTCACATGTTTCATTATAATTCTTTATTATTTTCTAATTTCATAATGCAAAAAGGCTTATAAGTCCCTATGAAAAAATACTGAAATAACCATCAAAACATACCTTCTTTGATACTCCACACACTTGAGAAGCTACAGGAAGCTCCAATTTGTATGCCATTCTACCAATCTTTTACAACACCTTGTACGGACCATAATACTTTGGTGATAATTTATTATCCTTCTTAGCTTTCTTGAGGGACATTTGTTTATATGGTTCTAGCCATAGGAATACCGAGTCACCTACATCAAAACTTCTTTGTTTCTATGTTGATCCGCCTATTGTTTCATTCTATTTTGTGCCAACATGAGGTTATCCTTTAAGAGCTGGAGGACTTGTTGTCGATGTTTGATGTGATGTTCCACTGCTTGAACCTTAGAATTTTCTCTTAAATATGATGTGATGGATGGTGGCTGATATCCATAAAGTGCCATAAATGGGGTCATTTTTGTTGTCGTATGGAAGGAAGTGTTATACCACCATTCAGCCAAAGGCAACCATTTGACCCATTGTGTTTGTTTATCAGATACAAATCAATGCAGATATCCTTCCAAACATTTGTTTACTATCTCAGTTTGCCCATCAAATTGAGGATGATAGGATGAGCTATGAGCTAATTGAGTACCAAGACAAGAAAATAATTCTGTCCAAAAATTTCCAGTGAAACTGGGACCCCTGTCACTTACAATAATCTTTGGATTTCCATGTAGCTTTTGAATTGTTTCCATAAATACAGTAGAAACTATATTGGCTTTAAATGGATGTGATAATGCACAAAAGTGTGCACACTTGGTAAGTCTATCAACTACCACCATGATGACACTCTTTCCCTTAGACTTGGGTAAACCTGTGATAAAATCCATTGAAACCTCCTCCCAACGTTGGCTTGGAATTAATAAAGGTTGTAATAGACCCGGGGTCTTAATTGTTTCCAATTTATTTTGTTGGAAAACCAAACATTCTGCCACAAAATTTTGAATATCCGATTTAAGGACATCGAAACAAAAATCCTTCTTAACCGTGTGGTAAGTTTTTAAAAATCCTGAGTGCCTTCCTAAGGGAGAAGTTTGCAATTCCATAAGAATCTTTTGTTTGAGTTGGGAATTCTTATAGAGGTATAAGCAATCTTTGTACCATAACGAATCATTTTGCCAGCTAAATGTATCAAAGGTACTAGAATCTTGTTGTGACTTTCAAATAAGTGCCCACACTTCTTCATCATTCTTCCATTCCTCCCTTGGTTCATTTATCCAATCTGGCTGAATAATAGAAATGGCACACAACAATGCTTCCACATCCTCCTCCTTTCTTGAGAGTGCATCTGCCACCACATTTTTGCTTCACTTTTTTGTAGATGATTTCAAAGTCATAACCCAACATCTTTGTGACCCACTTTCGTTGCTCTTCAGAGGATAATATTTGTTCTAAAAAGTATTTAAGGCTATCATGATCCGTTTTTACCTTGAAGTGTCTTCCCATTAGGTAGTGTCACCATTTCTTAAGTGCATGTAGTATTGCCAACATTTCCTTCTCATAAATAGCTTTGTGTAAATACTTTCCTTTTATTGGATGACTTTCAAAAGCAATGGGTCTTTCTTCTTGCATTAAAACAACATCAATTCCATTTCCTGAGGCATCACATTCCACAATAAAGGTTTTTGTGAAGTTCAGCATAGCTAAGACCGGTGCTTGGCACATTGCCTCTTTAAGATGTTCAAAGGCCTTCATTGCTTCTGGAGTCCATGAAAATGCATATTTCTTCAATAAGGTTGTTAGAGGTGCTACTATTCTCCCATAATTCTTAACAAACTTGCGATAATACCTTGTCAACCCAAGAAATACTCGCAGATTCTTTATGGTTGTGGGGATTTTCCATTCCTTAATGGCCTTAATTTTGCAAGGGTCTACCTTAACACCTTCATGAGATACAATATGACCCAGATATTCCACCTCTTGTACTCCAAAGAAACATTTGGAGCTTTTTGCATATAATTGTTTCTCCTCCAATAGTTTGAGCACCCTATCAACATCTTGAACATGATCCTTCCAAAACTTTTTGTAGATTAGTATATCATCAAAAAATACTAACACAAAGTTTTTAAGGCAGGGTTTGAAAATGGAATTCATCAAACCCTGAAATGTAGAAGGTGCATTGGTAAGGCCAAAAGGCATGACCAAAAATTCATAATGACCTTCATGAATTCTAAATGTTGTTTTTGGAATGTCTTCAATCTTCATTCTAATTTGATGATATCCTGAACAAAAATCCAACTTGGTGAAGTAAATTGATCCATGCAATTCATCCAGTAATTCATCAATGATAGGAATGGGAAATTTAACTTTAATAATGAGCTTGTAGAGATCTCTATAATCCAGACACATGTGCCATGACCCATCCTTCTTGTGCACTAATACTACTGGAGCAGAGAAAGAACTTTGACTAGGTTGAATTATACTAACCTCTAGCATTTCCGCAACCATATGTTCAATTTCACTCTTTTGGGCATAGGGATATATGTAAGGCCTAATGTTTGGAGGAACACTTCCTAGAATCAAATGAATAGCATGATCATGATCACGAATAGGTGGGAGGCCTTTGGGAGCCTCAAATACCTTGGAATGTTTATCCAAGAATTTTTGGAGATCTAGAGAAATAGATGATTTCGATGTGGGAACCTCTAGCAAACATAATTATGCAATTACACCTCGTTGTTCTTTATTTAGAAGATTTTTCATTCTGTTAGAGCTTATTATATTTCTCGGTTTCCCTATGATACCGCTTAATTCAACTTCCTTTCCTTCCGAAGAAAATTTCATGAAAAGTTCTTGAAAGTTAAAAGTTATTGTACCCAAGGATTGTAGCCATTGGACTCCTAGTATAACATCAACACCACCCATTGGAATGGAAATCATTGGGCTATTCAATACATATTCACCCATGGATAGCTTGACATTATGGCACTTTCCAGAGAAATTTATGGTTCCTCAACTTGCAACCATCACTTGACACTCTGGTGCTGGATATAGGAAGCAATTCAATTCCTTGGCTATCTTACAATGAATAAAATTATGGGTACTTCCCAAATCAATCAAAACTATTACCTTTTTCTTCTTGATATCTCCTTCTATCTTGATAGTTTGAGGAGTGGTAATTCTGGCCAATGCATTACAATATATGGTTGGATTCATTTGTTCTTTCTCTAAGGTTTGTTCCTGATGTATATCCTCTTCTTTTGACATTTCTTGTTCCTTTTCTTCCTCCTCTTCACAATCTATGTGAAATAATTTCTTCTCAGCACACTTATGACCTTTAATGTATTTGTTATCACAACTATGACAAATCCCTTTTGCTACTTTTTCTTCCAATTGTTGTGGTGTCAACCTTGTAGGTTGTGGAAGGCTAGGGGAAATAACACTTCCATCTTTATAGTTGTGAGTGATAGGCTTCCTTGTTGCCAAAATTTTGCTTTCCATTTTTCTTTCCAACTTGAATGCTTTCTCCAATGAATCAGGTTCCCAAAGGAGAACCTCATGTTGGATGTTATCATTTAAAGTCCCTATGAGCACATCAATCCTATGCTCCTCCAAAATGTATTTTACCCTTATATTCAATTTTTGGAACTCCTCAATGTGCTCCATCATTGAACCCTTTTGTTTGAGATTTATCAATTAGCTAAAAAAAGCGGTGCTTTTTGTATCCTCATAATGTGCTATCATTTCTTCCATAAAAATTGCCCAAGTGACAATTTGTTTATGAGAGAAAAGCAATCAATACCATACAAACTGAATTGGTTACAAATATAAAGTTGCAATACGTACCTTTTGTGTGTTTTTCACATTATGGAGATCAAAATATTACTCCATCTATAGTATCCATGGCATGGGATCCCTGCCATCAAACTTCCTCATATTGATCTTTGGAACATGGTGGGTCTTCAATCCACCATTAGAGTCTATGAAATCATGACTAACATTTATTTTGTTCTCATCATGAGTTTTCTCTATTACCTTTTCGCCATTAGGAAGCCTTTCTTGTAGAAACTTTGTCAAACCTTCTACGTCTTTCTTCAAATCTTCAATGTTGTCATTCTTTGAATCATGATTAACACTTATTTGGTTCTCATTCTGGGTTTTCTTTACTACCTTTTCACCATTAGGAAGCCTTTTGTTGTAGCAACTCTATCAAACCTTCCTTCCAACCTTCCATGTCCTTCTTCCAATCTTCAATGTTGTCTTGCATACCATCCATCTTAGATTCCACACCTTTCTTTAAACCATCCATCTTATCTTCCATGCATTTCTTTAAACCATCCATCTTATCTTCCACGCCTTTCTTTAAACCATCCATCTTAGCTTTTGTTACTTTTTGTGAGAGTGAAATTTGTTTCACTTGGTCTCGTAATTTTGATATATCATGTTGCATTTCTTCCTCTTCTTCATGAGTCATGCTAGAGCTTTTAGGTTTCTTACTAGGTGTTTCCATTTTATTTATTCGAGGCAACAATTAATGATAATTATTCTTCACTATGCACTTTGAATTCCTTCAAACTATTTTTTCAAACCAAACTTATGAAAAAAAACTACACAACTTTTTTCACTTTGTAGGAGCTCGATATTGAATCTGATGTATCTCTGCAATTTCAGATCTCCAAGGTATAAAATTGTGAACTATGATAGCCCTCTGAGTCCTCTTTCCAACGCCACTAGTCTGATCAAAATTGGATTCTCCAATAAATCGTTATGCCCAACCTCCCAAGATGACCTGATTATACACTTTTTCAGTAAAGCGAACTTGTATGAAATTCCACATGCCATTGTTTCAACCTTAAGACCTGAAAACAATGCACAGAAAACTACAGTCCATCTTATTTCTGTAATATCTTACGAAATTTCAATCTAATACTCAGAGAGAAAGTTATGTCGATTTTACCAAGGTCACATGTTTGGGATGTAATTCGGGAGCCTACAAAAACATTAACTTTCTTGGATCATATCTCTGAAAATATAGCAAGACGACATATGAAATTCAGACCCAAGGATCATCAAAATTTCATCTGAGGATCATCAAGATTTCAGCTCAAATGGGTTTTTTTTAGCTTCTCAAAGATTGCAGAAGAAAATAAATAAAAAATTAAATAAAATAAATTAAAAATTAAATAATAATAATAATATATATATATAATATATATATATATATATATATAATATAATATATATATATATATATATATAATAAAAAATTAAAAAAAACAAAAAAAAAAAAAATAAATTAAATAAAAAAATAAATAAATAAAATAAATAACAAAAATTCCACGATGACCTATTTTAGAGTAGGGAAACCCTAGAATCCAAAGCTCTGATACCAAATGTTATGAAACCAGCTTACAAAAAGATAGAAAAGATAGGTCAACAACTTCAAAATCAACCTCTTCAGTGGGGCAACCTCCTTTACATTACATAAATGAACAATTCTCGGATGATACAAATGACAAAACCTCATTTCTATATATAGGAGTCTAAGGGGTCACAATATAATCAAATACGACATAACAATAATAATATAAGGGCACAACAATAACAATAGTGGGCTTCTATGGGGCACAATAATAACAATATGGGGACAATAGGGGCACAATAATAACAATAAGGGCTATAATGACAATAGTAATGGGGGAATCACTAGTATTATAGGGGCCTAACAATTTTTTCCTTATCATATCTTTTGTGACAAAATGTCGAGTGGAATATCCTCGACAATTTACAAATCATATTGGTATCAGAATGTGTGTCTTTGGCTATTTTGTGGGAAGTCGTAGGGTATCTACATTGGTTTAAGCAAAAATTCATTAAACCTAAACTATGGTCGATGAATATATTATTTACCTTCGAGATGCGACATAGGAGAGGTTCTCAACACTGGAAGAATGAATTGTATATATTAGTTATAACATGAATGTCCTTATCATGTCTCTGGAAAATAAGTTTGGAATTGAAGAATATGGAGATTCCATATTAGAGGTCAGATCAAAGAGGAAAACTAGATATCTCAAAAGAATCAAAGAGGGAGTCTAAGAAAGAACCTTAAAAGGAACAGCCTAGTTTGAGTGACTTGAATCATTCACACTCCTTGTTCAAGATAGAATTGAAGGTCAACATCAAGACATATCAAGTTGAGATTGATGCTTTGAAGTTAAATCATTTATTGTAGCAGTTAGAGGTTTAGATTAGTTTTGATTACATGGAGAAGAACAAAAAAAACCATTTTTCACCTAAAACTAGAGGCCCATGCCTTGACCTAGTGGGAAATCCACGGAGAAACCCTGATATTTGAGGGATGATTCCAACGACGTCTATCTCATTCATTCAGGGAAGTAAATTCCTCCATTCCTCCTTTTCTAACAAACAATAAATGCGCATATCATATTAAATTCACACACAAATGGTACAACTACATAGACAATTCCCACAATCTCTATTAAGACAAAATTAAATTGGCTAGTCACCATATGGGGCTTTCTTTGACCTAGCCACATTCTAAAATGCCTCATAGGATTACATAGGTTTATAGAAGTATATCTAAACCAGAATTGGTTTCGGATCCTAAACTAACTCCTAAAATCTCTTTATATCCCAAAAATCCTCTTAATATCTCTAACAAATCCTTGATTCTTGCTATGACTCAACTATGTGGAAAATATATACATTATGTTTCTCCAACTCCTAAAAACATTTACCTCAAATAATTTATACATGTCAAGGAGGAAATTCTCTCCTCATTTCTCAACTAAATTTCTATAATCAACTCTTTATTTCATAAAAAAAAAAAACTAAGTCCTATATTTTAAGTACATAAATTTGGCAAGATGGCAATCCACTCTCTAGTAAAGATGGCAAGAGCTCCTATGTCTTGTCATGATGTAAATTTTGTTTGCATTAGACACACCAGGTAAAAATAATTCATGAACTCTTGGTCATGAGTCTGCTTTTGTTGGTTGTACCTTTGACATTTTTCAATCGCAGGTGCATCTACTACGATTTCTTCTCAGCATAGATCCCAAACTTTTATCTGTTGATGTCCATCTGATTTGTTATCATCATCATCTTTAGTAACCTGCATTTTGATGCCAAATTTAATCATTTGTTGTTGATGCCAAATTTTTAGGTTTTCATACTTTATTTTGTAGTGTTCCACTTGTGTTGTTGATGTACTATCTTGTTTTCAATTATTTATGTTGTTGTATATCTTCTTCAGTTCAGTATGCCTTCAGTAGTCAATTTCTTCATTAGCATGCATAACTTATTAATTTCAAAATATAACACATTCCTTAGTTGATCCATGCTGATAACACTACTCCATTGTATCTTTGTTTCATATCTTGAAAATTTTATGGTATCCATTGTCGCATCACTATCTAGCTTCCATTCTTCATCAATAGGCATCTTTTCAAAAATGTTTAAGTCACTTTGTTTCCTCCTCCATGGTTGTCTTTTTTCCCAGAGAAAAAATTGAACTTTCTATTAAGGCAATAAAAAGTTACATAGTATATGCGATGAAGAATTCAAAATATTGTATGTTCATCAACAAAACATAGAGTGTAAAGTTGCGCTGGTAATAAAAATAAGCATACTTCTCCCACCCCAATATATGCAAAAGGGCACTGACTCAATTTCCCGGGCCTCCTCATATGTGAGGAAAACAACCCAAACAGGAAATGAAACAGTTATTGTTACGTTGCAAAAGTTTTATTTTAAAACTATGCATAGTAAAAGACAAGGGTTTTAATTGTTTCTTAAAAATCATTATTTACATATCGATCAAAACCAAAGTATAGTTTCATACTGAGGACCATGAAGAAAAAGCAAAAAAAATAGAGAAACTAGATATAAAGCTTCAAAGCACAAACGGTAGTTGATCCAACACTAGGGGTGATTTTAGGGGCGAATGTTCGCCCTTTAGCGAAATTAAGGGGTTTTAAATTTTTAGTGGGCGAATATTTTGTATCATAGTACATTTTTACAAATCACCTCAAATATCCCACCTTATTTTAAGGAAGAGGGTAGAAAAGGTAAATTTAGCCCTTGAAATTAGGAGTTACAACCTTCCATTCGCCCATTTTCAAGAATAGGTTTTATTTAAGTGAATCCATTCGCCCATTTTCAAGAATAGGTTTTATTTAAGTGAATCCTATGGGCCAAATACCATATTTATAAAAGAGATATGGTAAATTAATAAAAATATAAATAA
>APFE030956159.1:65704-88658 GCA_000404065.3 Pinus taeda | reverse complement strand
AAAGAGGTATGATAAATTAATAAAAATATAAATAAGCGAGAGGTATGGTAAATAAATAAAGCATTTTTTATATTTACTCCATAAGTCACCTTATATACATGCAAGGGTGTAAACAAATAAATAAAATGTCTTTTTATACTTACTCAAAAGGTATGGTAAATAAATAAAAATATAAATAAACTAGACGCATGGTAAATAAATAAAACCTACCCTCGTTCTATTTATGAAGGCTCAAGAAAGAAGTTTTATTTAAGTGAATCCTATGGGCCAAATACTATATTTGTAAAAGAGGTATGATAAATTAATAAAAATATAAATAAGCGAGAGGTATGGTAAACAAATAAAATATTTTTTATATTTACTCCATAAGTCACCTTTTATTTATGAATGGTATGGTAAATTAATAAAAATATAAATAAAATGAGAGGTATTGGTAAAACAAATCAATTATTTTTTTATTTATATAATACCATTGCAAAAAAAACATTATTAAACCCTTATATTAGTATTAATAAAAATAAAAAATGGCACAAGGTATTGACCCATGGTATTCACCAAAATGGCACATGGTATTGACCCATGGTATTCACTTGGAATGTAACCTATTTAAATGGGGGAATTAAACCAGAATAGATCCATCTTTACTCTGTATCTACTAACCCCCCGAGAGGTATCAAATATCGTGATATGCAATCTAGCATAGAGTGAAAAAATATTTGATCCCATCAAGAGTTAAAATGGATGTTGTAATTTAATGTATGTTAAACATTTTAGCTTGGTTAAAATAAAAATAAAATAAAAATCAACTATTAATTTTATTAATTTTTATAAATTACTAATAGTAATTTTAAGCTCCAGGTTTATGATAACCCATGGTATTGACCCATGGTATTCATGTGAGCATAGACTATTTAAAGGGGAAATTCTATCTTAGATCCATCTTAATTCTGGGACTACCAAGTACTCAAAGGGATAAATAGATTTCATCCCCCTAAGAGTGGTAGATGGGAGTTAAGATGGATATAAGTTGGTTTTTATGATAATGAAGATATTAAATAGACTTAGGAAATTATATTGTAAAAACATCTTAAGGTGAATGGTTAAAGCATAGACATTGGACAAGTATATTTGTATACTTCTGTTTTAAACTGAAACAAATCCAGGGCTAAAAGGAATGGATTGATTGCACTAGTCATCCTTCTATAACTTTCCAACATATGCTAGAGTAAACAGATTGTAATTTGGGTAATTTTTCTAATTGCAAACGGGAAATACTTGTGTATTGGCAGGGAGTAAACAGAATTGTAATTTGCGTAATTTTTCTAATTGCAAACAGGAACATACTTGTGTATTGGCAGGGTGGTTATGAGGTCCCTAGAATTGAAGAATTTGAATTTTTCTTGGTTTTATATATAGTATTAGGTTTTTTCTCATGCTTTCTATGAATGGCACGGGTGAATTTTATCTTACACCCACTAGGTTATCAATATGTAATTTCGGTAATTTTGATTTCAAAAGATATTTTAAAGAAATACAATCATTTCATTTGCGTATTCAATAAACACAAGATTTTATAATTGAGTAAAATATTTGCCATGCCTGGTGAGAGATTCGCCAAAAAATTATATATACATATCATATTATTCATAAAATCGCCTTCCATTTTTCCTATATACCATGGAGATTCGTCCATTTATTATACATGTAAATTTGGGGGGGGTTCTTAAAATTTTCCCTGTCCAACACATGGATCCTATCTAGTTCTATTTCTTTTATGCTCCATCTGTCCACAGCCTGTTGTAGACCCTCGTTAGGTAGGAGGTATGCAACCATGTTTCGTTCCCTGTAAATATGGCACACAATAATTGAATTAAAATGTTGTTTCAAATTTAAAACTTCTTATAAAAAGGGACTCAACATATAGTTTTGACATCTAAATTCTCCATTAAACCATTTGATAACATTCTGTGAGTCACCTAAAATCTGAACCAATCTCAAACCTAGGTGTATAAGCCAACATAGTAAAAGTTTTAAGGTTTGAAGTTCTGCATAATTATTGGTTCCTGCTCCAAGGCCCACTGAGGCTTTTAAGGTTTTTTTGTGCATTTAAATTGATTACTGTTCCTGCCCCACATATATTCTTATGATCAGAGGCACCATCAAAGTATGCCCAAGGAATATCTCCCCCAATTTGTTCCTCCCTAATCCCCCTCTCATTTTTTTTGGGGATTGGTAAGGGGATGCTCTCATAAATTGAAGTGCATTCAATCACAATGTGCTCATGTGATGGTTCCAAGTCCTTGAATATACTCATGTTCCAGGCTAGCAGAGTGCCCTAAGATATTATTAGAGGTAAATTTTTCATATTTTTCTCTCGAGTGTCATTCCACCATTTTTGCCACACTTTTGTAATAATTTTTCCATCCAACCTCTGGGTTTTCTCAATCAACCTCAAAGTCTCGAGCCATAATCGTTTGTTGAAAGGACACTTTAGGAACAAATTTTGCACTGACTCCTCTTCTTTCTTGCACAACGAGCACAAGCCTGGTCCCATCTTATTTCCTTTTTGGAGATTGTGTGATGTTGGTATCTTATTCCTTAGAATACACCAAAATAACATTCTTTCTTTAGCTAGACATTTTAATTTCTAGATAGATTTAGACCACCACTTCAGCTTGGCCCATCCTTTCTTTGACATGAGATAGTTTTATCCATGCTTTGGTGAGTATTTTCCTATGGGTGCATGAACCCATATCATTTTGTCTCAATGATTTATGAGGCGTACATTCGATCTCTGAAGTTTCTTGATAAAATTTTTCCATTCCTCAACCCATTTGGGCTCCAGATGTAGGTCCCTTCCTATAAGCCAAGCTTGATGTCATATTGTTGATTGTCCAACCTTCGCTATTTGGTACAAGTTATAAACCCCTCTCGATTTTAAATGGTCGATGATCTCCCAAGATAGGGAATATCCTTCATTACATCCCACCCATGGATCATGTCCCACCCTTATTTTCTCTCCATTCCCAACATGTTAGGAGAGCCCTTGTTCAATGATCTTGATCGAATCTAGTGTTGCTTTCCGCACAACAAAGGCTTTGGGGTATCTCTTATCCGGCTTTCTAAGCCACTCATCCATTGAGATCATATCAATATATTTCCTTTTGACCGCCATCATCCATATATTTTCCATTGATAGAAAGCCTCCATCCCAATTTTGTTGTTAGAGATGGGGCGAAAGCTGAGAGGTCTTTTATAACCATTTGTAGCTCCAATGTTTTACCTTGTTCTTGATTTTTGTCACCAACCAAAACCAATCTTCAATCCTATAAGTATATGGCTTTAAGTGGAACCCTAGATATTTGAATTTGTTTGACATCCTCTTTTCCTCATAGGGAAGGTCCTGTGATATCCTTCTAATCTTTTCCCTTGAAAACCCTTCAAGTATCAAGGAGTATTTTTTAATATTAATGCAAATTCCAATGGCTTTTAAAAACAGATCAAGGATTGTTTTTAGCTGACGGGTTTCACTTCTGCTTCCATCATTAAAGAGAATTATGTCATCAACAAATAACAAGTGAGATATAGGAAGGTTGACAACCTCTTCAATGCCTTTTATATCACCTCTTCTCCTTACTTCTAAGATCATTTGACTAAGCCCCTTTGCTTCTAGGAGAAAGACTAGTGGAGAGGGGGCATCCTTGATGAAGGCCCCTCTGGCTCTGAAAAAAAGATGTGGTTGCCCCATTGATCAGGACTACAAAAATAATGTTTGTCATACATCCCATCACCTATTTTATGAACACCATGTTAAAACCCACATGAGTCATTATAATTCTAATGTAAAGTCAACTAAATCAATCTTATGCTTTGGAGAGATCTATTTTGACAATTTCTCATTTTCTCTGGCTCTTTTTTATGCTATGTAAAGTCTCTTGTGATACCCCCACTACTTCATGGATTTGTCTACCATCCAGAAACACGAATTTATCTTTTGATATGTTCCTTGAGAGAATTGGTTTCAATCTGACTACAATTACTTTTGCAATAATTTTGTACAAGCAATTACACAGGGATATAGGTCTGAAGTCCTCAAAAGATGAAGGATCCTTCATCTTCGGAAAAAGGCCAAAAAGGTGGCATTGAAAGGTTCATATATCAATCCTTTTACCCAAGATTATTCAACTACCCCAGTAATTTCATCCCCAATGGACTCAAATAAATGTTGAAAAAACTCCACATTCCATCCATCTGAGCTTGGGCTCTTATCCTTTTGCATAGACCTTAAAATCCCTCCGACCTCCCCTTTCATTACTACCCCCATGATAACTTCATTGTCCTCCTCTATATACCTTGAGAAGTTTTGAGCAATCCTAATCACCTCAACGATATACACCTCAGTTGGTGCTTTAAAGAGTTTTTTAAAATGATTCCTTCCAAGGAGGGACAGTTCCTCAAAGGACTTAGCTGGAAGCCTTCCTATGATTTTAAACCCCAAATAGTGTTTATATTTTTCCAGCCTTTGGCATAATTCTGGAAGAATTTTCAGTTTTTGTCCCCAACTGTCAACCAAATTTCTATGCTTTTTAATCTCCACTGCTCTTCCCTATTTGTGAGAATTTTCCTTCGATTGGATTCTAGTTGCTTGATCCTATCCCTCTTCACTTTTGACTCATATCCGTCCTCTTCCGATCTCTCTAGCAAATCTAGATCCTCTCCTATCCTTTTTAGTTCAACTTCTTCTTTGTATTTCTTTATTTTGGCCCATTCAATAGTTTCCTTTTTCACACGTTTTAGATTCTCCATGAACAAATATGCTTTTTCCCTACCCTGGTCATCATCCCTTGTCCTCCAAGTGGTTTTGAATAGGTTGTTGAAAGATTCATCTTTGAGCCATGACGGATTGAACTTGAACATGGTTGTTAGGATTTTTATTTGGGCCTTTCATCTCTAGTAGTATGGGAATATGGTCAAAGTCTGTTCCTTTCCCCACCCAATGTCTAAATACTGGAAGCTTAGCCACCATTTCTTCTCTAAGAAGGAAGCAATCCAGCCTCTTTGCCACCCTTGCATCCCCTATTCTCCTATTCCTCCAAGTTCACCTAGACTTGATCAGATTGATGTATATAAGATTTCTAGAACTGATCATTTTCATGAAGAAGTATGTTACTGGGTCTACAAGAGTTTTAGGTCCCCAGGTTTCCGATAGCCCTAATGAGAAGTCCAAGTCTCCACCTAAAACTAGGTTTGGATTCTTCATAAAATATTTAGAAAAAAAAGGTTATTCCAAAAAGAGCCTTGTCCTAACATGGCCCATATATATTTAGAATTAAAATATTTGTGCAAAGCTCCAACGAGTAAACTTTTACTTCCAAATCTTGATCTAGTCCCCAGTTGTTTAGGACCTTCAACCTTCCTCTTTAACTCCCGTAGCCAACCCTCAGGATATTCCTTTTGCATCTAAAGGCTAAAAGGTCCAACCTGGAAACAATTTATTTAAATCCCTACGAATCTCCTCTCCATATCCTAGGGTTTCTTGCAACATTATCACATTAGGATCATAGGATTTTATTAAATCCTTTAAGGCTAATTTTTTTGGGGCACTAGCAAACCCTCTATAGTTGAAGGACATTATAATCATTTAAGACCAAGAGAGGGGTTTTGCACTGCTCCAAGCACCCCTGAAAGAGATAATTGTTTTCCATCGGCAATATTGATTTTTTCTCTTAACTGAGCCTTTGAAATGTTTGACTTCCTTCCTCAAGATTTTCAAGGCCCAACTAAAATTAGGTGAACCCCCAACCCCCCCATGACTTCCCATGGAAGAATTTTATTTTCTCGAGGCTTGAGGTTATAGTGAGGCTTCTCTAAAGGAACACATGGTAGACTAGGAGTCTCAAGACTTGACATTGCAGCACAGTTCAGCTGAATCACAGGGATAGAAGTGATAATGCTATCAAGGGCTTCATTTACATATTCAACATGAATATTTTCTAAGTTCAGTAGCCTGGAATGACTAGGCCCTGATTAATAATTGAGAATAGAAAACAAGGATGAATTAAAAGAAGGGATAGGTTCTAGATCCATACCCTCCAGCTAGTTTGCAGAAACCACTTTTTCACCTTCCACTGTCTTTTCTCGTGTTTTCTCCCCCTAAAGATCTTACTCATGAACATGTCTCTCCTCAATTTGCATATCCTATAATTCATCAACATCCATCTACATCTTGTCCTCTTATTCCTATCCCCCTTCTCCTCTAGATTTTCCTTCCCCTTTTCCTCCTCCAAATGTCTTTCTGTCATTCCCCCCTCGCTTCTCTGCCTTCTTCTTCTTCTGAAACCAAGAGGTCATTCTTTGGAAAGGTGATTGTATTTGTGACAGCAGAAAGGTAGCTATTCATAATCAATCATCTAAGAATAGGAGAAACCCTTATACTTGAGGTGGATTTCCTCTGCCCACCCTTCCCTTGGGTTTAAACTTACTAGTATTCTTGCCAATTCTTTATCCCTTGTGTGTAGGAAAGACATGTCAGCTTCCAAGAACTGTCCCAAAGTATTCCCAATTGCTCTGAAGACCAACTCTGTCCATAATTGTGAAGGTAGTCCTGGAAGCCTCATCCATACCAGAATCTCATCCACCTTCTTTCTTTGAGCATCAAATATGGGATTCCATATTTTAAATAGTATTGGACTTTTCCTAAAGCTCCAATTCCTTTCCAGCACCCATTCCAGGGTTTCCCCCTTGGTGAATTTAATCATGAACCAACCCCTAGCTAGGGTTAATACCTTAAAGGATTTATCAAGTGCCTCCTTCCAACTTTTAGTAGTCTATTCCTTAATGTAATTAGCTAAATATTTTTTCCATTTGGCCCTCCCAACCATGGTAACTTCTGTTGCCTCCATAACTTCATCGATCTAAATATCAACTCCTAAGACCAGATTTGGGGTAATATCTTTTAACTTATTTTTGTTTTGCTTCTCCCTTGTATTCCTATTCCTACACCCTTCCCCACCCTGGTAAATTATTTTCCGCACTGATATATACTACTAGGAGCGACTCTAAATGCCCTTTCACCCAGTTGATTTTGTGGTTGTTAAAAATCCCTTCCCCTGACTTACCTTCCTCTCCCACTAGGAGTGGTGTCTCCCCCTCTTCGGTGCTCTACTTGAATAATGCCTTCCCACTCCACCGAAAAGGAAGGACTGAAAAACCCTCCCTGTTGTTCATAGTTTTCCCCCACCTCGGCCTCTAAGAGCTTCCGAAAACTACTCAAACCCTCCATCCGTCCATTTTCTGTTGGAAACTCTGAGAGAGGACTTCCTTCTTGGCAAAAAACCTCCCCACTTCACAAATACAAGAGAATCCTACATGTTGTGGTGTTGTCCAATCATTTCCCCCTTACGGCTTTTGACGACCCCAAATATTCTACTAGAAAGCATTTAAACCCCTCATGTCCCTTAATCCCATAACTAATGACTATATCTTCTATCCCACCCAAGAAGAAAAATTGTTCTTTGAGGAAACTAGTAGACAAGTTACTTGCTTGGATCCTGCCCACTTCTCCCGTTGTACAGCTTATCAAAGAACCTAAATTTTCATGTCTCACATTTGGCTCCCTAACTTTTCCCCAACTCTCATGTTTTGACATTCATAAGATTTCCTCCAAAATCCCTAAATCTCTTCCCTATCTCCATCCCTCCCTCAAGCCTCACCTCTTCTCACCTAGCAGTCCAGTTGAATGAATGTACTTCTCTATATTCTACTCTGTGACTTCCAATCCCCACACTGACATAATGTCTCCAGGTTCAAGATCCAATTCAACATAGTCTGGTTGGTTGACCATGGTTTCTCCCCCTGTTTGCAATTTTGATTCTCCCTAGAAACTGGTAAGTGTTTCTCCTTCTGCGAGTGCATGCAGTCACTTACTGTCGCTAGTGCAATGAAAATCAAAACAATAAATTAAACCTAGCCTCCATATTCCTTGCTCCCTATACCCCCGTTTACCTTCATCATCGTTCCTAATGTGACCAGACTTAATGATAGCTACCCTTCGTGCTTTGATAGCTAACTCCATGCTACTCCATCTACATTGCGTATGGCCTCCCCTCTGCTTTCATTCACAAGCAACAATACCAACCCTCACGCCATTGTTATGGTTTCAAATCTCTCCCTTCAACTGTTTTCCAATCTATCTCCTACATGGTTGTCTTATGAAAGATTGACTTTCCTTTTTAAACAAATCATCTTTGCCAACATCTGTGAATTCCAAAAAATTATCATTGGTCTCAAGAATGATTATCTCTTCTTCCCCATTGTTGTTTACAAATATGTAATTTCGTTTCCCTCCATGTGCATTCATTCCTTTTTCATCTTTCACAACCTGTTGGTGACTTTTACTTCTTTCTTCCTATTTATGCTTCATGTCTGCAATTTCCTTGTTGTCTTCATCAATCTTTGGATTCACTAACCATTTCTATAACATCTTCAATTCTGCGTTCAAATATGGATTTCCAAGATTTTTGTCCTTTATTTCACATGTTGAAATCTTCTTGTTTATGTCATCATCCTCTTGTGTTAAATAAAATAAAGTTTCATTCCCAAGTTCTCCCATCAATCTCTCCATAAAATTGATTTCCTCATCAAATTTCATTAACGTTGGATTTTAATGTTGTTCTTCATCTTCTCGATCCATCCTTTAACCATCCTTAGAATCCAAGATTTCCTTGTTCACTGCAACAATAGGCTCTTGTACCTTTTCTCTCATAACTGCACCTGTCCATAGTGTATGACTTCCATCTTGATTTCCTTCACAAGATAATGGTGTCTCTTCCTTTATTGTAATAGAATTTTGATTATGTTTTTCCGCTATGCTTATGACATTCTTCAATGATCGTCCTTCACCTTCGATATCTGTAATACCTACACACAAATTATCAATTTTTAAAACATAAGACTTTCTAGCCTCCCTTGTTGTCGTTTTCATCAAATCTTCATGTTGATATGAATTTTCCAAGTTCTTCATGAACTCATACCAAATTCGATTTTCTTCTTTCTCATATTGAGTTGTTTTGAGTTCCTCTTATTTCACACAAACACTCATCATGTGCCTCATCTTCTTCCTTAGATTTCTTGCAGACAATTCCTTTGCTAGAATATTAGTGTTTCCATTTATGTCAACCAGTGTTTATAAGTGTTCATCATCATTTCTATACTTTGTATGGGTCTAATGTGTGGTCTCCTATTCTTGGAACAATGTTTCAAAGTTGCATATCCAAACCTTGAAGTTGAGTTGCAAATTGAATGGTGTAGTCATATGAAGGAGTCAAGATACTTGCAGAGGAAGATTGATTAGGTTTGTAGTATTTTTCATCATTATCAGTGACTTGGTATGGGTTGTAGAGGTCTTATAGGATCAATAGGTGATTGAAGACTTGCTTGCACAAGTTCTGGAAGTTTTGTAGCATGAAGATAAGGTCTTGCCTAAATAAAGTTATAGTTGTTGGGAGTTAGACCTACATAGTGCATTTGTAGGCTCTCAGCCACTGGGAGGGCAATGGAAAGAGTGTGACTATGGTTTTTGGGATCTAGTAGTCATCCCAATGGTTGTGCCTATAGATGAATTTTCTCTAGATTACGTGCACACCTCAAATGTTTTTAAAGTGATTAAAGTGGAAAATATCTCCCATTTAATGAAGTTAGTGGTAAGATCAAGTCAAGGAGACGTATCAGGGAAAATTCAATGGTGTGAAAAGAATTGATTGCTCCATCATTTGATGCATTTGATATTTTAACTATCTCAAAAAATTACAAATATGAGGAAGCTATGTGGTTCTTTTTTTAGTGTGATAATGTGCCATTGAGAGGGTATTGAGAGAGAAGAAATGTGTTTGTATCAGCTCACACCAAATATCAAAAATAAATCAGTGTTGTATGTAGGTAGCAATGATCAAATTTGATGTGAATATGCATAGGTCTGAGACAGTTTTGGATGCAAATTACAGTGATTAGAGTTGAGGAGAAGTTGCAGAGGTTTGTCTAATTGAGAGATAGGACTTCATATGGATATTTTTTTCCACTGGTCTATTGTGATTGTGTTGTAGAGATAGTTTCTTTGATGATTGGGGTCCTAGTTTAAAATATTTTGAAAGTGGCCCTAGAGAGTTTCAGGGGTGGTGGCTCCTTGCCAGTGGTGGCTAGCTAAATTGTTTCAGGGGTGGTGGCTCCTTGTTGGTGGTGGGAAGTTGAATTATTTTAGGGGTGGTGGCTCCTTATTAGTGGTGTCCATCTTAATTATTTCAGGGGTAGTGGCTCCTTGGTGGTAGTGTCTAGCTAAATTATTGTAGGGGTGGTGGCTTCTTGCTAGTAGTGGCCATATGAACTTTGTATGAGAATATTTTTTTATTAATAAAAGATTCAGAGCAGTGTAGAAGAAACAAAGTGGTTTTCTCCCCTTTAGGGTTTCCACCAGAAATACTTGTGTCTCAATGTGCATGCTTGTGTTAATGATTTTCATGTTTTTCACGTGTTGAGTTTATGTTGTCTTTACATTCAAATCTAATAACTATATTAATGTACATTTCTATTTATTAATCAAAAAAAAAAGTTAAAAATATATATATAGATATATATATATATATATATGTGTGTGGTGTGTATTATCACTATTGATCACCCCCCCCCCCATTTCAGTAGTGATCTACATTTATAACATCCTTAACATGTTATTCAACCTGCTTCTTCATTTTCCATCCACATCGTTGGTCTCTTACACTATGCTATAATAGCTCCATTGGTACACTAAGTTGTATCTTTGTCTCAACTATTTCTCAGTCAAATTCCTTTTGACTTATCCTCTTCATATTCATTCCATCTGCCTTGGCATTCTCCTTCATTTTGTTATGGATTTTACTTGAACCCTTCTCATGACTATTAGTAATCATCTTCACGTATCCCCTTTGTAAAATTCACCTTGTTCACTTGTAAGTTTCACCAAGCCTATGCAATAGCAAGTCTATTTTGCCCTGCTACAAGTGCCTCACCAAGCTTCTTCCCTAAACTTAGTCTTTTGGTAACAAATTGGTTCTTTCCTTTGGAACCTCCTGAGCTTCTTCTTCTCCTCTAAGCTTCTGCACTAAAACTACTCATGAGAGTTTCACTCGTTTTTCCTTTAGACAACTCTACCCACATCTGCAGCTTGTGGAGTTGTCTCAACAACTTCTTCCCAACCTCAACTGGAAGTTGTTCTTATGCAAGCCAAAGTAATTTTTCTATTTAGAATTTCATTTTACAGTAAAAAGAAGACTTGTCATAAATTTTATTAGCTTTCTATTGCTTATTTTTTAGAATTTTTTTATTCACATTTGATATGTCAACTTAGAAATTGTTTGATTGTGTGTTCTTTAAAAAGCAAGGGATTCATAAAAAGTCATGTTTTTTGGTCCTAGTGTATTCTTTGTAAACCTTGTGTTTTTGAAAAAAAAAAATATGTTGCAACAATCTAAACAGACTCTACTTCAATATGTCTAGATTTACGAAACTAATAGATGCACATCATAATCACTAGAATTTTTTGAATTGAACCAATATGAAAAAATAGCAGATTTTGAACATGTTTAACATAGCACCATGTTTCTCAACACATGAGTTAAAAACTAAAAATCTAAAAACTATCCATTAAAGAGGACGTACCAACGTAATACAACATAAATTTTCCATTTTTTTCACAGTGTATTTTGGAAGCTACAAAATTTTGATTTCACTAAATCATAATGACCTTCAAAAAAAATTGCACACATTTTATTATAAAATTAGTTAAAATTAGCAAATATCTGTTAAATTCCAAAAATTTTATATCTATTGAAATTAGATCGAATTCTGCAAATGTTGGTATTGGTTCTGAAATTAAATTCACCATATTTGATGGAGTTTAACCATTCCAAATTGGAAAAAGGTGAATAGAGTTGAGTTGTTGTAGAGTTGCAGGTTTTCGGCCGAAAAAAATAATAAAAATAAAATAAAAAAATAAAAAAAATAATAATAATATAATAAAATAAATAAATATTTTCGGCCTAATTTAGTTTTTCCTCAAATGTACGTTAAAATTACTAGAAAAAAAAATTGACCGAAATTTTAAAAAAGTTTGAGCAAAAAGCCTATCCATAATTTTCGTTGACCACGAAATTGAAACGATGCAACCCTCCAATATAATTGTTTCAGCCGAATTCTATAAATAAACTTGACTGAAATGTCATTTTTGCACTCACATTCTTCATGTGCAGCTTTTGAATACCAAACATCTTTGAATCTAATTTTTGGACAAAAAAAAAATTTGGGCTGGATTTTTAAAGTGAGTTTTTTGGGTTGAGTTTTGAAAGTGAGTTTTTTTTTGCTAGATTTTGAAAGAGAGTTTTTGGGCTAGATTTTGGAAATGATTTTTTGGACTTGATTTTGAAAGTGACTTTTTTGGGCTTGATTTTAAAAATCTACATAGATTGAATTATCATGGAGAAACAAAGAAACTGCAAGAGAAAATATGATTGAATTAGAGACATTGATATTCATAGAGAATACTCGAGAAACTATTACAAAAGAAAGAAGGAAGAACACTTAAATATTAAAAGGGAAAATCAATCTCAACAAGAAGTTGAACTAGGTATGTAAATGTAGATATTATAAATGATATATAAAATTTAATAATGTATTGTGGAATTTAATCTTTATTCGATGAACTAATTTGAAAAATATTTTGCAATGTAAATAGAGAGAGATTTTCCTCATAACATTGATGATGAGATTAAAATGTTGAAAGGCAAAGTGAAGAAGAAAATGAACCAATGATTGATGATGTTGGTGTTGAAGATGTTAAAAGAGATTCAAGTGAAGAAGAATTTGAACCACCCTTAGGTATGTATATGTATGTCATGTATTATTGAAATTATACATATTTATTAGTTTCAATTTCATGAACTCTATTTTTTAATTTAATTATTTAATGTACATTTATATTCATTTACATTGAATTCTCATATGTACAGATGAAATCAATATCGATAATGGGATGTTAGAAAATGTTGACACTGGCACATATGGAGACAAAAAAGTTGACCATCTTATACGATATCAAAGATGAAAATGTGATAGTTCAAGCTCAAATTTTGAGAGATCTCTTAACATCGAAGAAATTAAAAGAAGCTACAACACTATTAGGCATTGAAAAATCAACGAAAGATAAAAAGGTGAAGCAAAATATGATTCAAAATATAAATAGTGCTCTAAAATCAATTGGAATATCTAGAAAGAAAACTGATCTAGATGCACATATAGAAATAAAAATAGCAGTGGTTTCATCAAGTACTAAAGAAAATAGTTTGGTAAAATCCATGGAAAAATCATTAGGGGCTTCATGAAAAGCATTGGACAAGCATAGGAAATTTTGATTGCAACTAGATGCAAATGATGAGATTTCTTGTCGGGCAATTATTTGTAGGAAACCATACAAATATAGACTTGGAGAAGATATTAAAAAAATAATATATGAATATTGGATGAAAAATTCACGTGTTTCACTAAAAGTAAGAGAATTGATGCAACAAAGAATAGAATCGTGGAATTAATCTCTTAGTCAGTGCTTTTGTACAAGAAAAACCATGGTATGTTAAACTTACTATTGTACATGACACTTATTATTGTCGTTATCATGCGGAATTTCAATTATATTATGACACCTTCCTTAATTTTGGTAAAACATTTTGGAAAAATTCACCTCCTCCTCCCATTATCCATGATTTCATATCCCAAATTCTATGTGAAAGAGAAAATTATGAATTATTTTACCAAAGAAATGTGTTGGTGGTAAAAATGTGATCATTGTGGAAACTTAACTTTGTTTTACGATAAATATCCTATTGATATGAATGATAAATCATTGTACAACATAAAAGTGGAATGGAAGAGATATAAATATATCCATACATCGATTGGTTCAAGTAGTAATACAAGTGCTTGAAGGATTGATTTACAAGAAGAATAAATTTTTGTGATAAAGTTTTTGAAGAAGTTTGAGACAAAAATTTATAAATACACCAAGCATTCTCAGAGAGCTCGATGGTAGGACCTGCAATGAAAAACTTTCTGTGAAACTTTTCCACTAGGGATCAATTTGTCGATAGTAGATTTTGTAGAAAATTACACATTTGTTGCACAAAACGAAATACAGAGTGAATATTGTCATTCTGACCAAGTCTCTATGTTTCTCCATGTTCTATATAGACATGCTGAACAAAATGATAGTAATATAGAAAGCACTAGTGATAATTGACATGTTATTATAGAATATCATTTTTATATCAGTGATGATCATACACATGATACACATTTTGTACAACACTTCTTTGATAAGATTTATGACTCATTGAAAGGTCGTGGAATAAAATTCAATGAACATTGGATAACATCAGATGGATGCATGGGTCAATTCAAATCTTCACGATCATTCTTTTGTTTGTGTCGTCTTCACATGAAAACCAACATTAAACATTGTTTGAATTTATTTGAGACTTGTCATGGAAAAGGAGAACATGATGGTGCAGGGGCATGTATAAAACAATCACCTCAAAGATATGAAATGGACCACTCTGCAAACTAACGTGTCTTAGCTAAACAAGTTGGTCAATGGTGTATTATTGCATTAAGCCATGAGACTAGCCCATCAAAGGAGGTACACAGATATGTACATATATATTAACATGTATATACATTTTTAATATATAATAATTTTTATTATTTTAAAATTTTAAAAATTAAAAATTATATCTAGTTTAAACAACTAATTGATGATTATATTTGATATATTAATTGTATTTTAAATAGCTTATTTAAATTATTATTTGAATTTATTATAGTTTTTCTGGTATATTGAAGTCCAAGACATAGATAGATCGATTACATATGAAGCTGAAACAGTAAAAGGGACTCGAAAATTGGATTCAATTAAAACAAAATAGTATCAAAATGCGTTTGCATTTGATAGAAGAAAAGAATCGTGTCTCTGTCTTGTTTGCATAGAGGACACACAATTCAATGATGTTTCTGAAAACAATATGTATGTAGAATCTTGGCAACATACAAAACTTAATACAAAGGGGAAGATGTCGCTTGCAAGCTTCGAAGAGATGGAATCAAAGGATACTATAGTGCCATATGAAGGTGATTGAGTTTATGATCTTGTTAGAGAAGGTAACATTTAAATTGCATTCAAAGGATATATATAAATATATGTTTTATGTTTTTAAAATCATTGTGTATTTAAGTATCTAGATAATAATTAAAATATAGATCTAAATAGATAATAAAATCAAGTACACGTTGATTACTAACTTCTTGTTAATTATGATATGAATTTACACTTTTTACTATGCAGGAGAAGTTTTTGTTGTAGTTGCACCCATTAAAAGCATAGAAAATGTCAAGTATTATTTGATGTGGTACGCAAAACGAAATATGAAGTTATTGGAGGACTACGATGATAACAATTTTATATATGAAAAAGGGTCTATTTTACTGAAAGGATATTTTGTTGGGTGTGGAGCTTGATTATATTCTTGATTGTTCAGAGTTTTTTTTGTTTCAACCACATTGGATCCTTGTTCCTAGCGGGGTAGCAACGCTGCCCATTTAATTGACGTCAGGAGGGTCCATGCGGGCAAAAATGACTTTTATGAGCCCCCCCCTGGCGGGTGTTCGGGGGTAGCGCCTTTCAAGCTAAAAATAGATGAAATTTTTCCTTGTAAAATATTTTAATTTCATAGTAAATCATAGTGATTCATTAGGTGGATGATATGATGGTAGAATTGATGCAAGAGCATTTGATTCAGAGGGAAAAATCTTCTGATTTATTCCACAAAATCAAAAAAAAAATCTACAGGCAAGGAGTGGGATCCTTTGCCTGCTATTTCTATGTCTTTTTATTTAAAATTAGGAACTAGATAAGGAGTAAAAACATGCCATCTTTTCTAGATAGGCTTAGAATAAAGCATGCTAGATTAGTTGTTAAAAAAAAAAGCAAAGAAAAAGCTCTAATTTACTATGTATGGCTACTTTTTTTATATATGACTACTTTTGTAATAAGGCAGCTATTGAGAAAAAAGAAAGATAGTGACTTGGCCGCCAAGGAATCAGGAGGGCGAGAGTAAGAATTTGATGAAGAACTTCTCTGAGGGGACTCGAGAGTTAGTTATGCATTGTATGTGAGAAGTATTGAGTTGATTGAATAGAATCCGCCATCTCCTCAATTAAAAATAAAACAGGCTTCTGAATTAATGGGCATGCATTTTCTATGTATGGCAAAGGCTTGACTGTGTAATCTTATGCGATTAAAAGTCTACGTATAATCGTATCACATCCCAGTTTTGTGCTTGTTTATATAGACAATGAAATCATTTATTAATCGTTTTGAATTAATTCTATAACAGTATATTCCTGTGAATGCATTGAAACCGTGAGTTGGACTGTGCGTATAAGTTGCTGGCCGCGCGCACGGAAATAAGGTTCAGGCTGTGTCTATTATTTTAATTGTTGCATGCACAGGTAATAAGCTTCAGGACAATCTGGTTCGTGGAGAAATCTTCTGTTTTGTAAAAATTGTTGGGCGCATATCAATTGTATTGTATGGGTTATATGGGTGCGACTTAATTTAAGTCTTCCATTCAATTGTTGTGCGTGTATTTTACATTGACATCACTCATACAATGTCGCAGTTGTATGATGAGTTTTAATTTATAACTGTTGTGTGCCTATATATGTATATATATGCCGTGTGAGCATGGTAGCAGAGACATAGCTTTGCACGTAAAGGCATTTAATCCAAATCTGAATTGGAAAGGCTTGTGAATTTTACACAAGAAGGAAGTTGTTAATTTAATGACAGATGATCTCAGAGACCTGACAAGGGAGAGAGAGGTAGATATAGAAGATATTTCAATCAAATTAGGGAGACTTTCATTAGAGCCAGCATTCAGTCCATCATTAGTGGTATCAGAGCCAGCAACTGTCGTTGAATTAAATATTAGGAGCAAGAGAAGGATGGCTTTCAGGGTTGGAAGAGGACGAGGACGTGGTGGAAGAGGACGGCCTACTGCGAATGTCAAGTTGATGGAAAACATAGAAGAGCTGCGAGCTAGATTGGATGCATTAACCTCAGACAGGAACATAGATGATGGAGATGTGAGTGAGCCCGAAGTTGAAGCTACAGAGGAGGAAGCTATAGAGGTTACTCCTAAGATGAGGTTCTTTCAGTCAGTGTTGAAATCCACAGCCAGACCTTGGAATCAATTAGTGTCGATCTACCAAGGAGGACTGAATCCAGAAGAATTAATCGACTGGATTAATAGCATGGAGAAATTCTTCGATTATGAAGAAACAGGAGATGAGAAGAAGGTAAAGTTTGTTTTCACCAAACAAATAGGCCATGCAGCGCTCTGGTGGGATGGTGTGCAGGCGGAAAGGAGGATACTGGGTAAGCAGCCAATCAAGAATTGGAGCAGGATGGTAGCAAAGCTAAAAGGTAAATTTTTGCCCAGTAACTATCAACAGACATTGTTTAGACAAATGCAAAATCTTAGATAGAGAGCTTTGATAGTAAAAGAGTATACAGAAGAATTCTATAAGGTGAGTATAAGAGATGGAGAAGCCCAAGACACAGATGAAAAATTGGCTAGATATATGAATGGCCTCATAATAGACATTTAGGATGAAATAAGTTTACTGTCTCCAAAAACAGTAGAGGAAGCCTATCAAATAGCACTGAAGGCTGAAGAAAAACTCATGAGGAAGCAGTCTGCCAGAGGGAGAGGGAATTTCAGAGTGAAAGGAAGTCAAGGTGGTAGAGGAAGTTCTACAGCACCTAAAGATGGAGCTAGCAGTAGCTCAACCCCGCATGCACCCATAGGAGGTGATGCAAGATGCAGAGGGAGTTTTTCCAGAGGAAGAGGCAGAGAAATAAGATGTTACAGATGTAATAAACCGGGACACGGAGCTTTTGAGTGCCCAGAGAATGCAGAAATAAGGTAGAGAAATGCAGTTGTTGCTCCAGCTAAGGGAGAGGCACCAGTGACAGCAGTACCATAAGAAGAAAACACACCAGAGAGAGGAGAATCTCTGGTACTTAATAAAGTTTTGGTTAAACCAGCAAAGGAGGTGGCTGAACCGCCACAAAGGAAAACTTTATTCAGGACAGTATGCAAAGTTCAAGGAAAATGTTGCCAGATGATCATTGATAGTGGCAGCACTGATAATTTGGTTTCTACAGAAGTAGTAGAGAAATTGAAGCTGAAGACAATGAGGCACCCAACACCGTATAAAGTGTCATGGTTGCAAAAAGGACATCAACTGTTGGTAAGTGAACAGTGTGAATTAGAATTTCAAGTGGGCAAGTACAAAGATAAAATTGTTTGTGATGTGATGCCTAAGGATGTGTGTCACATATTGCTGGGAAGGCCTTGGCAATATGACAGAGGAGCCATGCATGATGGAAAAAGAAACACCTACAAGTTTGAGAAAGATGGTGTTAATCATACATTATTGCCTCTACAAGAAGAAGATGGACCGGGACAGAAGATAGATCCAAAAACTCTGTTACTTGGAGGAAAGGAGATGGAAGAAAATGAGGTAAATTATGTTGTAATTTGCAAGCCCAAGGTAATCATGACTTCCACCAAAGTTTCTGATCTACCCATTGAAATTCAAAAAATGTTGGAGAAATATTATGATATTATTGTTGATGATTTTCCTAATGAATTACCGCCCATTCGAAGAATTAGTCATCATATAGATTTAATTCCTGGAGCAAGCTTGCCTAACAAAGCAGCATATAGAATGACTCCTGCAGAAAATGAAGAAGTTAAGAAACAGGTGCAAGAATTGCTTGACAAGGGGTTAATCAAAGAAAGCTTGAGTCCTTGTGCGGTGCCAACAGTGCTAAGCCCAAAGAAAGATGGAGGCTGGAGAATGTGAACAGATTCAAGAGCCATTAATAAGATCACAATCAGGTACAGATTTCCGCTACCCAGAATTGAAGACTTAATGGATTTCTTGTCTGGTGCAAAATATTTTTCCAAATTAGATCTTAAAAGCGAGTATCATCAGATAAGGATAAGAGAAGGGGATGAGTGGAAAACCGCTTTTAAGACCAATGAAGGATTATATGAATGGAGAGTGATGCCTTTTGGGTTGTCCAATGCACCAAGTACATTCATGAGACTTATGAATGAAGTTCTTAAAGAATTCATTGGTAAATTTGTGATAGTATATCTGGACGATATATTAGTCTATAGCAGGTCTAAGGAAGAGCACTTGAGGCATTTAAATTATGTCCTGCAGAAGCTACAGCAAGAAAAATTATTGTTGAACCCGAAGAAATGTTTATTCATGAAAGAGAAGTTGGTGTACTTGGGATTTGTGATTTCAGCTGAAGGGTTAAAGATGGATCCAGAAAATATCAAAGCAATTATGGAGTGGCCTTCACCCAAAAGTGTTTTTGAGGTAAGGAGTTTTCATGGTCTTGCTAGTTTTTACAGAAAATTCATTAAGAATTTTAGTAAGATTAACGCACCTATTATTGAGACCATAAAAAAGGATAAATAGCCATTTAAGTGGACTGTTGAAGCATAGAGAAATTTTCAGCTGTTAAAGAAGAAAATAACTGAAAAGCCTGTTTTGGTTCTTCCTGATTTTAACAAAACCTTTCAAGTTAAGTGTGATGCCAGCGCAGAAGAAATTGGAGGAGTTTTAAGCCAAGAAGATAGACCGGTAGCTTATTTCAGTGAAAAGTTAAATGATGCAAAAAAAAAAATATTCTTCTTATGATAAGGAGTTTTATGCAGTTGTGCAGGCATTAAAGAAGTGGCGGCATTATTTGATGTCAAAAGAATTTATTCTCTATTCAGATAACCATGCATTGCAGTTTATCATGCAGCAGCGAAAGCTCAGCCAGAGACATGCTAAATGGGTAGAATATCTTCAAAGCTTTCATTTTGTTTTGAAGCATATAACTGGACAGTCAAACAAAGTTGCAGATGCCTTAAGCAGAAGGAATGTTTTGTTGCAGGAAAGTCAAATCCAAGTGGTGGTTTTTTATTTTCTTGAGTTATATGAAAATGATTCAGACTTTAAAGAGGCATTTGAAGCTTGTAGGAATCCGGCTTTGGCAGATAGGAGCAAGTGGTTGGATTATTTTCTACAGGATGGTCTGTTGTTCAAGAAAAATCAGCTGTGCATACCAGTCTGTTCGATGAGGGAAAATTTAATCAAGGAAAAGCATAGCAGAGGACTTGTAGGACATTTTGGTACAGAGAAGACTTTTGAGCAACTCAACAGGTTTTATTTCTAGCCAAGAATGAAATCTGAGGTAGAGAAGTATGTAAGAAATTGTAAGGTCTGCCAGTATGCAAAAGGAAGAAGCCAGAATACCGGATTGTATATTCCATTTCCCATTCCAGATAGGCCTTGGGACATGATAAGCATGGATTTTGTGTTGGGATTGCGAAAAAACTCAAAGAGGGTATGATTCAATCTTTGTTGTAGTAGATAGATTTTCAAAAATGGCACACTTTATTCCCTGTTATAAAACTAGTGATGCTTCTCACATCGCTAACTTGTTTTTTAAAGAAATTGTAAGATTGCATGGATTGCCCAAAAGCATTGTTTCAGACAGGGATTCAAATTTCGTGGGACATTTTTGGAGAACATTATGGAAGAAGTTGGGAACTAAGTTAAGTTTCAGCTCAGCCTATCATCCTCAGACTGATGAACGGACTGAAGTTGTGAATAGAAGTTTAGGCAATCTTTTGAGGAGCCTTACTGTAGAGCATCCGAAGCAATGGGACCAAGTGTTACCACAAGTTGAGTATGCACATAATGATTCACCAAAAAGGAGCACAGGACAGATTCCATTCCATATTGTTATGGAATGCATCCTAGAGGAATATCTGAATTAAGAAATTTGGGAAAAGAAGAAATGAGGAGTGCAGAAGGTGAAGATTTTGCTTCCAGGATGCAATCAAAACATGAACAGGTGAAACAGCAGCTACAAGATAGCAACATCAAGTACAAAACCAGAGCAGACATGAAGAGAAGAGAAATGAATTTTGAAGTTGGAGACTTGGTTTTAGCACATCTCAGGAAGGAGAGATTTCCAAAAGGAGAATATAATAAGTTAAAATCTAAGAAGATTGGACCATGCAAGGTACTGAGGAAGTTCTCTGCAAACGCTTATGAGATTGAGTTGCCACCTTGTGTGGGAATATCACAAATTTTTAATGTTGCAGACTTGTATAAATATGAAGATAAAGCTACAGATGATGCAATACAGGATCAAGAGACTACAGAGATTAACTGGGTAAAACAGCTGCCCACAACAAGGAATTTACAGCCAGAAAGAATTCTGGACAAGAAGGTGCACAAAAACACAAGGAGACGGGAATACTTCCAGTATCTGGTCAAATGGAAAGGACAGCCAATCACTTAAGCTACTTGGGTTACAGAAGATGTTCTACAGAAACTGGGCAAATCTATAGATCAGCTCATGGACAGGAGCCCATGAAGAATTTTGTCCTCAGGAGTCTGATGCAAGAGCATTTGATTCAGAGGGAAAAATCTTCTGATTTGTTCCACAAAATCAAAAACAAAATCTACAGGCAAGGAGTGGGATCCTTTGCCTGTTGTTTCTATGTCTTTTTAGTTAAAATTAGGAACTAGATAAGGAGTAAAAACATGCCATCTTTTCTAGATAGGCTTAGAATAAAGCATGCTAGATTAGTTGTTAAAAAAAACCAAGAAAAAGCTTTAATTTATTATGTATGGATACTTTTTTTATATATGACTACTTTTGTAATAAGGCAGCTATTGAGAGAAAAAGAAAGATAGTGGCTTGGCTGCCAAGGAATCAGGAGGGCGAGAGTAAGAATTTGATGAAGAACTTCTCTGAGGGGACTCGAGAGTTAGTTATGCATTGTATGTGAGAAGTATTGAGTTGATTGAATAGAATCCGCCATCTCCTCAATTAAAAATAAAACAGGCTTTTGAATTAATGGGCATGCATTTTCTGTGTATGGCGAAGGCTTGACTGTGTAATCTTATGCGATTAAAATTCTGCGTATAATCGTATCACATCCTAGTTTTGTGCTTGTTTATATAGAAAGTGGAATCATTTATTAAACGTTTTGAATTAATTCTATAACAGTCTATTCTTGTGAATGCATTGAAACCGTAAGTTGGACTGTGCGTATAAGTTGTTGGCCGCGCGCACAGAAATAAGGTTCAGGCTGTGTCTATTATTTTAATTGCTGCACGCACAGGTAATAAGCTTCAGGACAATCTGGTTCGTGGAGCAATCTTGTGTTTTTTAAAAACTGCTGGGTGCATATCAATTGTATTGTATGGGTTATATGGGTGCGGCTTAATTTAAGTCTTCCATTCAATTGCTGTGCGTGTATTTTACATTGACATCACTCATACAAAGTCGCAGTTGTATGATGAGTTTTAATTTATAACTGTTGTGCGCCTCTATATGGAGGCTGGAGAATGTGTACAGATTCAAGAGCCATTAATAAGATCACAATCATGTACAGATTTCCGCTACCCAGAATTGAAGACTTAATGGATTGCTTGTCTGGTGCAAAATATTTTTCCAAATTAGATCTTAAAAGCGGGTATCATCAAATAAGGATAAGAGAAGGGGATGAATGGAAAACCGCTTTTAAGACAATGAGGGGTTATATGAATGGAGAGTGATGCCTTTTGGGTTGTCCAATGCACCAAGTACATTCATGAGACTTATGAATGAAGTTCTTAAAGAATTCATTGGTAAATTTGTGATAGTATATCTGGACGATATATTAGTCTATAGCAGGTCTAAGGAAGAGCACTTGAGGCATTTAAATTATGTCCTGCAGAAGCTACA
>APFE030956159.1:44620-55224 GCA_000404065.3 Pinus taeda | reverse complement strand
TTACCAATTTTATTCGAACCCTATTTGGGAACCTTCTCAAAACGGTGTCCCTTTTTGGGAATACACTTCTCCTCGACAACCATTTCCTTCTGATATGGAAAACCCATCCCCTACTACGACTGACGAATCCGGTGTGCCAGGGGACGAGATTCCCACCACAATGGAATCTACACCTCTTAGTAGAACTCCTGCTACTGGGGGACTACCTCTTGGCTATAGAGAATTGCGTGATTTTCTGTCATCTCCCTTTCCGACTTCTATTTGGTCACCACCCATTTTTTCCAATACGAAGCCTTTGACTCCACAACATCGCAGTACAGCTGTTACCTCAATCACAACCCCTCCAACAGTATCTGTGGCTTCTTCGACCCCTATTTTTAGTCGACCTTCGACCTCTTTCTTCCTAGGTTTTGATCCTACATCGAATGTCCCACTTGAAGGGCAATACGGTCAGCATCTACCACCTCCTGGGACTTGGACAGGTCAACCGACTATAGAGGTTTCAGTTCCACTGTCGATAGATTGGGGTTCCGCCTCTTATCATGGTGGTCAAGCGTCGTATGTGCAACCCGAACAACCACCTCAGCAAAATTTACAAGGACAATCCTTCCAAGGAAACCCTTTTGCCCCTAGTGGTCCTTTTTTCACCTCTTATACGCAACCTACTAGTAATCCAGGCCCACCTTCCACTCAGCAAGCTCAACCTGGTATCCAGCAAGGCTCTCATACTGGACAAACCGGTCAATCATTTGTTAACCCAAATCAACCCAACGTCCAGTATACCCAAGTTTCTGGACAAGCTTCCCAACCAATTGGTCAACCAACTATCCAGTATACTCAATCTTCTGGGCAAGCCGTTCAGCCTCAAACACAGTTGGTCCAATCACCTACCCAGCCCACTCAGCAATCTGGTATGTTAGGACAACCTTCTGCAGCACAACAGCAACCTCAGTATCAGCAGGTAGGTCAACCTCAGTATCAGCAGGTAGGCCAACCTCAGTAACAGCAAGGTTATCCTTCTGCTCAGATAGCCCAACCTACTGGACAGTCTTCTGGCTCTGCTCAACCCGGACCTTGGCCCCAAGTGGGATCCCAAAATCCATTTGGTCCTCAAATGCAGGCTGGAGTTCAATCCCAAACATTTTATCAAACTCAACCTGGGTCTCAAGCTCAATTTGGGGTCCCACCACAATACGGTTATCAAAAACCTCAAGGGAAACCTTTGTTTGCCTCTTACCAGAATTATCAACAACCATATGGTGCTTCTGCAGCATCGTTTGGTAATCCATACGCTGGGGGGAAAAACACAAATCCCTACGGCCAACACACCATGGGGCCAAATCCATCAGGGCAAAGCCCATGGGGACAACCGCCACCTGGTTGGAACCTGGGTGCTCCATCCTACCAGCAGCCCCAGATGTCTTTCAATCCTCAGTTACCATTCTTGGCGACTTTAGAATTACCGGATGTGTCCAAACTGACTAATGATCCTATTCTTCATAATCCTTATTGGCCTCCGGTTCCGACCAAAATTCCTAGTGACTGTCCAAAATTCGATGGTAAAGCTAATGAAGATCCACAAGCTCATGTCATGACCTATCATCTCTGGTGTTCATCCAATTCATGGCTTGATGATTCAATTCAGCTTCGCCTTTTTCAAAGGACTCTCACTGGCTCTGCCGCTAAGTGGTATATTGAGCTCAATCGCAGATCCTTTCAGGATTCAACTCGTTGGCTATGGCATTCCTCACTCATTTTCAGTTGCCCATTCGTTATGAAATGGGTACACACCTCCTCACATCCTTAAGATAGACAACAGCTACGCATATCTCTGATCACATCCATGAATGGAGATATCGTAGATGTATGATTAAATTTTGGATTCCCGACCAGCTTCTTACGAATTGGTTCACGACTTCGTTCGTTCCTCCAATAGCTCGGGACATTGCTATGGGAGTGTGTGTTACTGAAGAGCAAGCTATCGCACGTGCTCAATACCTCGATTTGGTTTATTCTCAGTTAGATACATTGTATGATTATTTGCCTGATGCCCCTAGACTAGGAACATCCAAAGCCCCACCAACACCTACTATTGACGGCATTATTGGGTCTATTAGTTCATCCTCTAAGAAAAATTCCGCGAATCCTGGGAAGCAGAAGTCAAATGCTCCAATTGAAACCACTTCTCAGGTAATACCTACTTCAAAAATTACTTCTGAGGTTAATGCCGTTCAGTCCACCACGACAGGAAAAGCCTCGAAAGCAAAAAAGAAAGGGAAAGTGAAAAATAAGCCAGAACAACCTAAACAGGAACCCCCTAAACCTAAATCTGAGGATAATGCCAAACACAAACCCAAGTATCCTTGTCTTATCTGTGATGAGGATCACTATACCAAAGACTGCCCTCGGCGGTCCAAAGTTAGTCGTTTGTTGAAAGGCGCTCGCGGGGTCCCTGCATTGCTTAAAGAACCCTTTCCCTCACAGCAAACTCAAATGGTCGCTGACCCCTCTCAACCTCCCTCTTCCTTCGGTTCCCAAGTGTTCATGGCGGGAACAATACCTGTTAATATCAGTACTCGAACAAAGGATTTTCCATCTTCCGGGAAAGAGCATGAGGTTCCCTCAAGTGCTCCTCCATTCAGTTCAAGCCCTCTCCATATCGAGAGACCTAGTGTTGAAACGCCTCTTCGACCCCCTCCAAAAGGAGTACTCCGGAAATCTTCTTACAACCCAAATTCCCGTGCTGCTCAGCACTACAATATCGTTGAGGATTTAGCCCAGACTCCATCGGCTATGTCCGCTTTAAAAGTTCTCCAGAGCTTCCCTTCTCAGAGGAATTCCTTTCTATCCACTATCGGCGGCATAGACCCGGCTGACTCGGATTTAATTACGTTTGACTTAGAATGCCTTACACAGAGGCTGCCTCCCCAAATTGCATTCCTTATATAGGTCATTATTGATAAGAAAACTATCCATCGTACATTCATTGATGAAGGTGCTTCAACTTGCATCATGTCTGTTGCCTGTTGGAAAGCTATTGGATCTCCGACGTTGAGTTAGTCTCCCACCACCTTGGAAGCTTTTGATGGAAGAGCATCCCGTCCTTATGGTATACTCCCACGTTTAACCATCTCTTTGGAAGGGAAAACGGTCGAGATGGAAGTTGAAGTCATTGATGCTACTCTAACCTACAACCTCCTTCTCGGACGCAGCTGGATCTATGCAATGCAAGCTATCGCTTCATCTTTTTTTCGTATCATTCGTTTCCCTCACCAAGGGAAGATTATTACTGTCGACCAGCTGTCATTCTTTGCTTCCTCTTCGGAAGGAACTATCCCTTTTGTGGAGCATACCTCCAAATTAACTGAGAGTCTGGGTCACGGGCTTTTCAAAGATCCCGCCCTCATGGGTGTTTTTCCAGCCCCGCCTCTGAATGTCACTTCCGTCAATATGATTTCTACTTGTTTTGATCCATGGCTCCTTCCTCCCATCGACCAAGTAGATTCTTGGGCCGACCAGATGCCGTTGAGTCCTGCCGAACTCAACTACGTCGAAATCGTAGCTGCATCGGCTCCTTCTGCTGAACTTGCTCTTTCAAGCAAGATTTTCCACACGTTCGCTCCATCCTTAGGGCTTGTAGATCAAACTTCTTCGGATCCTTTAAAAGAAACATTTTCTTCTGACGAAGCTATTATTGAGACTATGTCTCTCGAGGAACCTCCTTGGCATGATACCCACCATCGTTCCTCGTTTCTCTCTGTCCCTCAGGATATGCCGACTTGTATCCAACGGTTTGCTCCTTGTTTCCCATTTCCAATCCTTCAGTCACCTGTTCAAGTTTATCAAGCCTCTTCTGAAGGTAATATGGCAAACATTACGCAAACCTAGCCCATCGACATCTCTCTCAAACAAGGGATCGTCGAACACATTCACATTGGAGTCACTTGTACTCCAGACGAGATTCGACTTTATTCAAACCTTTTTCGCCAATTTCATGATTTTTTTGCTTGGTCCTATGAAGAAATGCCCGGCATTGATCCTGGCATAGTGGTGCATGAAATCATCACATACCCAGGTGCTAAGCCTTTTCGTCAACGTTTACGTCTGGTACACCCCCGAAAGGCTGCAGCGATCAAGGCCGAAGTAGAGAAGCTTCTTAACGCCAGTTTTATTTATCCTATCCCGCTCACAGATTAGGTTTCTAATATTGTACCCGTCACTAAGAAACAGGGAACTATCCGCGTTTGTGTCGATTATCGTGATATTAATCGGGCCTGTCCTAAAGATAATTTCCCCACACCATTCATTGATTAGATTATTGATGAGTGTGCGGGAAGCGAGATGTATTCTTTTATGGACAGTTTTTCTGGTTACAACCAGATGAATATTGCTCCCGCTGATCAACACAAGACCGCTTTCATCTGTCCATGGGGTATTTTTGCCTATAAGAAGCTCCCTTTCGGTCTAAAAAATGTCGGCACTACCTTCCAACGTGCAATGTCCTACGCTTTTCATGACATACGACACATTGTACAGCCATACCTGGATGATCTTCCAGCTCATTCAGCCAAGCATCAGGACCACCCTACTCACCTTCGCGAGATATTTCTTCGTTGTCGACACTACCGAATCAGACTTAATCCTCACAAGTGTGTCTTCTGGTAGAATCGAGTCGACTTCTAGGATTTGTCATCTCCCACGAGGGCATCCGACTGGATCCCCTCAAAGTTGAAGCCATAGTCAATTGTCCTCCCCCTGCTACCTTACAACAATTGCAGAGCTTGCAAGGTAAATCAAATTTTTTACGTCGTTTTGTTCCAAACTATGTCGAGGTGGCTAAAGGTTTTACACGATTACTTAAAAAAAGATTTCCCCTTTCATTGGGATACCATGGCTCAAGAATCTTTTGAATGACTCAAGGGTCTCCTTGTTTCTGCTCCATTGCTTTGCCCTCCAAACTATCATCGTGACTACACCCTGTATTTAGCTGCCGCCGACACCACTATCGGCATGGTTCTTGTTCAAACCGATGACAATGACACTGAGCATGTTATCTATTATCTCAGTAGAAACCTTTAGATACAGAAGCTCGATATGCTTATGTCGAGAAGTTGGCGTTAGCCATCGTTTGCGCTGTCCAACGTTTCCATCACTATATTCTGCTGCGCACTACTACCGTTATTTCCGATTGCAACCCCATGACGTATATATTGTCATGCCAGTTGCTGGGGGGCAAGTACTCAAAGTGGATTCTCATCCTCCAAGAGTTTGACTTGGCATTCGCTATTGCCAAGTCAAAGAAATCGCTCATTTTTGCTGGGTTAATTTGCTCTTTGCCATCTTCTTCTTCGCCCTCTCATACAGAGGATCAAATTCCGGATGAGACTTTGTTTCTCATCAGCACCCTCGACCCCTGGTACGATGACATCATTATATATCTGCAAACGTCCTCCTTTCGCCCAGGCGTATCTAAAGACGCTCGGCGGAGGATTCGTCATCAATCTCAACCGTATCGTATCATTGGGGATACCTTATATCGCCTTGGCGCCGACACTGTTCTTCGCCATTGTCTTACTCACGAGGAAGCTGAGCGAGTCTTGAATGAATGCCACTCAGGTGCTTGTGGTGGTCACATGTCCGGATATGCAACTGCCCAAAAAATCCTCCGTGCTGGCAACTTTTGGCCCTCTATCTTTAAGGATTGCATTCTTGCTGTCCGTTCCTGTCATGAGTGCCAGATATTCCAGCGGAAGATGCAAGCACCCCTACCTCCTTTGCACCCTGTTGTTACCGTCGGCCCTTTTGCAAAATGAGGCATTGATTATGTGACCTGTAACCCTCGCTCGGCCGGGGGGCATGGGTTTATCATCGTTGTCGTCGATTATTTTACTAAATGGGCCGAGGCGATGCCTACACTGACTAAAGACGGTCACACAGTGGCGCAATTTTTATTCAACCACGTTATTTTGCGATTCGGCGTCCCTCAAGCCATCATCACTGATCACGGAAAGCATTTCCGGAATCATATGATGACGGAACTAACAACCCAGCTAGGCTTAAAGCACGATAGTTCTACTCCGTACTACCCTCAGTCCAATGGCCAAGTTGAAGCGATCAATAAGATTTTGGTTACAATGCTTCAGCGTACCGTTGGCATGCCCAAGTCTAACTGGAATTTGATGTTGTTCCCTGCTTTGTGGGCTTACCGAACCTCCGTGAAGGATGCCACTGGTTTCACTCCATTTCAACTAGTCTCTGGACTAGAGGCTACCCTTCCAATCGAGTGTGAAATCCCTTCGTTAAGATTAGCTATCGAGCTACTTCCCAACACCACCCCATTAGAAGAACGTCTCCTTTATCTGGAACGGCTAGATGAGACTCGTCGCCTAGCCTCTCTGGCCATCGAAACACAGAAGAAGCGAGTCAAATATCACTTTGACCAGACTGTACATCCACGTTCTTTTGTCGAGGGAGACTTAGTTCTGCTATACGATCAGGCAAACGATAAGCTAGGAGCAGGAAATATCGAATCCATGTGGCTAGGCCCTTACATTGTCAAGAAAGTTTTGCAAAAAGCGGCCTATGAGCTAATTGATTATGAAGGGAACCCTCTCGCACGGCCCCGAAACGGGCTGTATTTGAAAAATTATTATTCGTGATGCTAGTACACTTCATTTTGTATATACATGTACTCTAGCAAGTGTGTTGTGTATGTGTGTCAGTTTTAATATGCTTGATTGTCACTTATTGTGTCTTTCGCTTCTTGTGCAGATGTCTAATACACCTTATATTGGTTTCGCTGATGGTGCCTGCCGCAGTACTCACAACTTGTCCTCTGCGGCGTGGGTGATCTATGATCCTCATGGTGAGTTGATAGATCTTCAAGGTGTCTGTTTGGGTCGTACCACTAATAATGTCGCCGAATATTGTGCTGTAATCAAGCTCCTCGCTGAAGCAATTAATCTCGGCATTCGGGCATTGGTGGTAAACCTGGATTCTCAACTTGTCGTCCTCCAGCTCAATAGGCGTTATTCCGTCAGAGACCATCATATTCTAAGGTTGTATCTACGTGTAAGATTGTTAGAGAGGAATTTTGAGTTCATTACATATCAGCATATTCCACGACAATTAAACACATTATCTGATGCATTGTCCAATCATGTATTAGATAGACATTTGCGTAATTTGTAAATAAAACATTATGCAAGCAAGCACATGAAAACACAATAATACACCATAAACATATGTATATATATACGTGTGTGTCAAAATGTTTGTGCCCCGCGCGTTACATAATCCAAAAAATAATACATGTCCAAAACTCATACAGCCGCTGACAACATGTTCCTAAAAAACGTGCAAAAAGAAAACCTAGGAGTCTAATCACGATGATGCTCATGATAGCATGTCACGCTCGCACCAAACCTCTCAACAGACGATGGACGCGAGTAGATACTCCCACCGTGTGCCTCTGATACGCTCTAGGCACATCCGCCAATCTGGCATAATCTGGAATACCTCGAGTAAGTGCCTCAAGGTTTTGTACTAGATCGTCATCACCCTCTACCTGAGGGTCCGCTGCAGGTTGTGCTCTCCGTACGTTATGGGGCAAGTCAGTTGGTCGCTCTGCACCAACATCTGCATACATATATAGATGCTGTAAGAGATAGACATGTATTAACAAAAAAACTTAAATACATAAAAACGTTAAAAAAAAACAAAGAGTTCTTACCTAGCTCCTCGTCCCAATCCTCTCCGGCAGGCAGAGGGAGATCAGGATCTCCAGTGAAATCTATGCCTGCATAGGGCCAGTCCTCGATGACAATCATCTGGTGACGAAGCCAGATAAAGAACTCGGGCCTCCAGGACATCTGTTGGACCCTCCTCCTCTGGGCATGAGTTATGCCCATCGATGCAACCTCGGTTCCTGTAACACTGGATCTGCCACTATACCCCCCGGTACCCGGAATATCGGCAGTCGCTCCAGGAAGAAAGTTACCACAATAGATCCATAGCCAAACTGTATGTTCCCATCACGCTTACACTTGGTAAGCTGTCGTTTGATGTTTGTTGTCACTGTCGTGGCCCAATCAAACAGTGTAGGCTGGAGACACTCAGTCGCCAACAGCAAATGATTTTTACTGGCCTCGTGGGGCGCCTGTACCCCAGCTGTCCGGGTGATAGTGAATAAAATCACTCGTAGCACTAGGTCAGGCACCGTGTTAATATCTACTTTCTTACTGTTTGCTCCAAACTGTGCCCCAGGACAAACTCGTTCCATCACCTCCCCTATCTTCTCTCCAGAAGGCCGACTACCAGTCAAGATGGGCTGTGCACCTCGCCGCAATAGTCCAGTGATAAAGTAGACATCGGAAACATCTAACTCCAATGTCTGGTCTTTCAGGCGAAATACCTGATCCTCCATATCCCAAGCATCCACGATGAATCACAGTAGCTCAGGTTGTGCACGTAAATATGAGGTGTGGAAGAATTTCTTCAAGCCACAGTCTCTCAGAGCATTCATACATGCATCATCCTCCATTTCCATGGCATCCACGGCATCATGCTCCCGTTCTCTCCATTCTAGAACCATTCTGACAAAACCCTGCAACCAAAGGTGAAATTTCCATCATTAGATCATTGTTGAAACCTAAACTGGAAAAAATTTGCAATTACAATGGTCAAATGTGTGGCAAATTGAGATCGCGCGGTTGGCGCGACTGTTCCTAAAACAGTCGCGCCAAGGGCGCGACCCCTTTAGGCAAAAAACACCATTGGCGCGATCCCAAGCGGGAAACTCGCGCCAAGGGCGCAACCCTATGAAATTGCAAATCCTCTTGCAGGGAACTGAATTATGGATAAAAATCTAAAAAAATGGAATGAAAACAGAGCTAAGGATGAGGCCTCTTACCTGTTGCAAACGGCGCTCGAATGATCTCCTGGATTGATCGCAATCAGTAGTTGAAATTTGCACCAAAAACCCTTCAATAGTAAACTCACAAGGTAAAAAGTGAAAAGTAAGTTTATTTTTTTACCATTTCACTATTTATAGCATTTTTTGACCTAAAAATACATTAGAAATAATATTTTTGAAGTATTTTTGGGATATTTTCATGTTGAAGTGGGTTTTACGCTGTTTTTGTATAATGACAGGGGTTGGTGCAACTCAACGCAATCAACCGAGCTCTTTTTCAACTTTTTCAAGCTCGGTAAAACACGAGAAAAGGTTACTTTACGGTCTGCTTTCAGCTCTTTTCCTGACCTTTTAAAGAGGAAAAGATTGCCGAGTTATTCCTCTTGGCTCGCTAAACGTTACTAAGTGGCGGTCGATTTAAGTTCTTTTGTCGACCGTTAAAACATAAAAATATTACCGGGTTTTTGTCATTTCAAACTCGTTAATGGTTACGAAACGACGTGGTTTTGATCGCTTTTTTACTTTTTCAGGTTGAAATCACTATTTATGAAAATTACTCCTCGATCATAATGGTCAGGGGGTTCTTTTGGGCATTATTTTATACTTTTTCGGGCCCGAGAGACACAACTTTACGAAAAAGGACACCCCTAGAGTTTCCTTTTCTGTTGTCTTTTCAAACTCTCTAAACATGAAAAGACGTCGAGTTCTTCCTTTGTCAGACTCACTAAAACCTGATGACATTGGATTTTGTCGAAATGACGCACCACAAGCATATGCTATCCCCGTCAAGCTTGTTAAAAATAATTGGGGTACTCGCCAGAAATTGTGGGGGAAAAGAAAATTTTGGGAACCATAATTATTGTCGTGTCGGCAGTATGTCGCTCTTGAACATGGCACTTCTCTGCTTTCGTGTCGGGGTGGGGATATCTCATCTCATTTTTCACTCTTCCATGGGTTATGGGTATCCTATTTGACCTCTCATCTGCTCATTGCCTCGTCATCATGACCTCTGATCCATCGATGTCAAATACTGCCAATTCCACTGTCGTTTCGCTAATATGTTCAAGAGAAGTTGACCTCTGAAAAGAAACAACCTCTGTTTGGTAGTTCATACAATCTCAATTCACAACATTATCTCTCTGTCTCATGTCGATGATGTGGGAAACACTATGGCCCACCTTCGATCAAGGTCACTTCCTGTCGACTTCAGCTCATTATCCAGGAAGCTGATCTAAAGACTCCCTGTCGGTGCCTTATACCCTGCATGCCTCAATGGCAGGTTCTTCATGTTCGACGTGAGGTTTTCATCATTGGCCTCCGATAGAATGATTCTACGGGTGTTCGACTTTGGATCACTAATTCACACGTTGTAGATTGTACCTATAGTACCTTGAGGGCCATTGTCATTATTGGTGGTACCTCTCGCATCTGTTAACAGTTCCCAATATTGACTAGTAATCAGATGATGTTCATGTATGTTCGACTTCAGCTCACATGTCCACATGCTTGAACTTGTATTTCTGTTCGGGTCGAGATGGAGCGCAAGACCCTGGATTGTGTCTGTTGTAATCCAGGCGTGATTTTTGATACATGACTCATTCACTGGATGGCAGCGACCATACCTGAGTCAATTCATTGATCCTAACCAGATGGCTGCGTCCATGCTACGAATCTAGATTATCATGTACTC
>APFE030956159.1:0-44443 GCA_000404065.3 Pinus taeda | reverse complement strand
GTCCATGCTACGAATCTAGATTATCATGTACTCTCTTATGGATGGCTGCGACCATACCACGTACATCATGTATTTGAACTATCAATTGTATCTCTCAATGCAGATTCTCGGTGGCAACTATATGTGTTCTTGTAAAGCATTTCACCCATCTCTCTTTCTCAGGCCTCATGCTTTAGGGGGCATCTGTTACACAGTAATTTGTCACCATTGGTCACTGTCCCAGTTACCCTTGTTTTCGTACATTGGAGGATACATTCCGGGACCTGTGAGCAGTGACATAGCCTAAAAACATTTTCATTATGTTCCCCTGAGTATGTACTTCATGTTCCCTGAAGACACCTTCTGCAAATTATCCCTGAAAAGTGCCCTTTTTCCATTGGCGGAGGTACACAGTGTCTTATCCGCGCCAATCACTGAGATCCTCAAAAGGGGGCGCGCCCATTGGCGCTTTGTCCTAGAGCAACACTTGCGCCAACTAAGTTTAGTAATGATTTTTTGCAAATGCGCACCCATATGTTTTTTCCTTCCAGATCACGAAGTCTTTTGAGGGAAAAATCCATATGATAGAGGTCGAGAGTCATCATATATCCTTGAAAACTATCCTCAGTAGCTTTTCGGAGATAATGTCGATCCACAATGGGCATCCTGGTGCATTGAATCTTCCTCCCTTCTCCATTTATAAAAGTCTGTCCTCATGCATTAGACAAGCTAGTTTTGGTGAGTTCTAGAGTAATGCTAGAGTGATAGTAAGAGTTTTGAAGCATAGGGAGGTTATGCTTCTGAAATCCTGAGAGAGAGAAGGTCTATTGCAAGGCATACATAGCTGCTCGCCCAGCCAGAGAATAGGTTCAACGTCAGAACCTTGGTTGTATCTTTCTCTACCTATTGTTCATTAATAGACGACTATCATTATGGTTCCACTCTTATTGTCTTTATAATGATGATTGAGTTATATCCTTTCTGACCGATATATAGTTGAATCTATTGGATTTTATGCTTGTATTTGTGTCGTTCTTTGCATGTGCAGGTATCCATTCATGAGGATCGTGGGGATTGTGACCAGCCGGAGCAAAGGAACGGGAGTGACGACTCGTCTACAAGTACTAGCATTGGAATCCAGGTAAGCCCTCATCATCGATCTTTGATTTGCAATTAGGAACCTGCGTGTTACTGTTGTTTGATCGTTGCTAGACCCCATTTGGGCTAGTGGGATCGCCTCTGTCCGCAGAGGGGATTTACCTGTACAACAATAGGACTCCATAATGTCCTCTTGTTTGTGGGGTAAAATATATGTTTTAATGAGAAGGATAAATGACGGCTCGAGACCTAGAGGCCCCGCGCGTCTGAACCTTGACTAGCCCCCCGCCTCCTCTTGGCCCTTCTTGGCAACTTCGCTGCTGGGTCTACCTCTGCTCCTGTAGGCCCTCCCAGGCTCACCCCCCCAACCCCACGGTCCCGCTCGGGCCTCCTGCTCAGTCCCGGCTATGGGGCCCTACTTCATATTTCTTGCCTCCGCTCTCATCCCCTACCGGCCTAGTGCTGGCCCCCCTCCGCCGCCATGCCTGGGACTAATCCCTCCTCGGCCCCAGACTTTGAAGACAATGAGAAACTATTTGCATTTCTCATCCTTGAGAACGCTTCCTCAAGAATCCGCCCCTCTACAACTAAGTTTGTCAAGAAACTAGAAGAAATCCCTGAAGTTTCCCTTCCTCCTAGTCTCCCGAGGAAGGTTACGATCGCTTTAGCTGAGAGGGGTCTTGTTGGCCAGTTTACTGGCCTCTGGCCCTTGCCCAGAGTAGTTCAGAAATGGGTGGAACGTAATTGGAATGCGATAATACAAGGGAAAATCGCTATCAGATTCTGTGGAAGAGGCTTCTATACTTTCCTTTTCGAATCAAAAGAGGACCGGAACCTCATATTCAGAAACGACCCCTACTTCATGGACTCGAGAGGTCTCTACTTGAACAGATGGTCGTCCGACTTCGATCAGGAAATGGACATCCAAAATGTAGTCCCAGTTTGGGTCCATCTGCCTCATCTCCCTCTCCATTGCTGGGGGGATGAATCTGTAAAGGCTATTGGGAACGCGGTAGGAAAATACATTGACAGATGCAAACCAAAGGAAAATATGCACGCCTGTGCAAGGATTTGTGTTGAATTCGACCTAGGGAAAGGCCTGTCGGAAGCCATCAAGATCAAAGTGGACCAATGGACCCATATCCAACAGCTAGACTACGAGAAACTTCCTTTCAAATGCAAGGTATGTCATGAATATGGACACTTTGCAAATAGATGTAGCAAGTTAAAAGAAAATGAGTCAAATGAAAATGCGGAAAAATCTGAAGGCTCATGGGAACAAGTTAAAAAAAAGAAATCAAACCCCCCCACCAAGGTCCTAGCTCCAAGCCTTCACTGGAATCCCTAGCTGCCCCTTCTCCTCCCCCTCCTATTTCAGATCAACCTTTCCCCTCAACCTCCAATCCTTTTGAATCCCTGTTAGTGGAAGACCCCCTTCTCTCCCCTCCCTCTCCCCAGGCCACTGCCCTCGCAGTAATCCCCTCCTCCTCGCTGCCCCCGTCCTCCCCTCCTCCCACAATAGATCGCATTCTCACTAAAAACAAAATGAAAGAAGCAAGTCTCACCTCTGATCCACCAAGAAAATAAGGTAGGAAGTCAAACAAAGAGATAAGAGATGAAACAACAACAAAAGAAATGGCCATGGGAACTCAGCAGCCGATGGACTCATTCTTGGAAAAACAAAAAGGAAGTGGGGAAAAGCCAAAGGAGATGAGTGGGGCTCACCAAAAAATCAGTAAGTAATGATTTTGGTCTCTTGGAACTGCAGGGGACTGGGCTCCTCTCTAAAAACAAATGTAGCTCCGGATCTAATCAATCAAGAGCAGCCAGATCTCTTCTTAATCCAGGAGACCAAAATGTCCAGCCAAGACTTCCAAAGCCACACTAAAAGATTAAAAAATTTCATAGGTACAACTATAGATTCAGTGGGCGCCTCAGGAGGAATAGGAACATTATGGAACAAGAGAAAATGGGACCTTATCAGCCACAAAGCTTGCAACTGGTGGGTCAGAACAGACATTAAAAATAAAGTCTCAAAAGAAGAATACACCATCTTCAACATCTACGCCCCGAACCATTACAGGGATAAATCCTACTGCTGGGACTCCATCAACTCAGAGTTGCAGGCCTCTTAAGACAGGAATACATTTTTGGGTGGAGATTTGAATCTAATAAACATAATAATTAATTCAATAGAGAATAAAATTAATTAATTAATTTACCCCTTTAATCTTATTAATTAACTAATTAATAAAACAAATTAATAAATTAATTAAATAATAATAATAATAAATGAAAAATTAATAAGATAATGACCGACCAAATTTCATATATCTTTTCTTCAAAACCTATATATACCCTAAATAGAGCTCTTGGATAAATCATTAAAATGTAGTGAATATCTATTGACACATCCCCTGATGATGGACTCACTTGGTAGTCTGAAACGTTGGGTTCACAAAACTCTATAACATGTCATTCCTCATCTATAAAAATATTTTAATATTTGATAAGTGTTTTCAATCTATATATCTATCTATCTATCTATATCTATATTTTAATATGTATTATAAATAAATAGTTGAATACTTGAAAAATAATATTTAAAAGGAAAAAATATTTTAACATTTATTGGAGTTGCTCAAGTTCAAATTTAATATAGTTTAAAATATATTTATATATAGAAAATAGGAGTTCTTTTATTATTGGGGAAAGTTTAGTTGTTGTGAACATTTAGCTTGGAGTCTTAAGTTATGATAGGTGGAACATGTGATCGATGGTGGAATCATTGATTGCATTTCGAGAAATTATATTAGATAGTCTAGAAACCTATGTACAAATAAAATAATCAAAACTTACCCATATTCTTGTTTATAAATAAAGTTAATTAGACTAATTCGAATGGTTGCTAAAAGTATTATACACCCTACCTCACTTCAAATTTATTGAGTGAACATTTCTTATAATAACTTGGTTGGTAGTCCACAATGAAGTCCTAACTTGGGACAACTTAGCCAAGAGGGGTTTCGTTGGCCCATACATCTTCCCTCTCTGCAAATTTGCTAATGAGGTAGCGGTCCACATTTTTATGGACTATCCTTTCACCCTTTCTGTTTGGGAGGAACTTACCTCTATGTCTGACATGGTCAATGGCTCAGCGAAAAAATCTTCCATTTTCTCTTACCTTCATAGCTTGGTTGCTTTCCATATGACACACAAATTTATCTCGATGTACATTTTTTGGGGGCTTTGGCGCTGCTAGAATGACTAAATATTTTAGAACATCATCTTGGACTTGCGAGCTACTTTTCTCATAATTGTCAGATACTTTTTAGAGATTGGTCCTCTCATACCTAAATTATCTAGGCGCAACTAGTCTTACAAACCCCTAGACCATATCTACCCTATTAGATATTTTGATGGTGCCTTTGTAGGTGGACTGTGTGGTTATAGAACAATCATCTCCCTTTCTCCTTCCTAGTACTACCACTTCTATTGGAATGGCAGAGCGAGAAACAACATGTGGGCCAAGGTGTTGGCCTTTTGGGGTATCCTTTGTTGTGCTTTGTGGTTAGCATTGGATGAGATTGTGATCACAGGGGCTCGAAAGTGACAATTGAATGGGCTATGGGTTCCCTCTCTCTATGTGTTCTATCTTTCTCGCACTAGTTGGAGAAAATCTCCTCAATGAAGGTTTGTTTCCTCTCTATCTCTTTCTGCCATATTTTCGGAGTGAAAAACACTTTGGCATATCATTTCTCCAAGTGTGGGTTATCATCTCTGCCTGGGTAGTTCCACTATGAATGCGGGAATCATGGTTCCATCATTGGATCAGGTACCTTCCTTTTTGTCGGAGGGCGCCCTGTTTACTCTGAGGGTTGCATGTAGTGATATAGGTTTTTCCTTTCCATTCTATGTATGCTCTATATCATATATAGATCATGTAGGGGATCTGTCTTTTTTGCCCTCAATTCTAATTGAAGCAAGGGGTGTGTCTTTTATCCCCTTGTTTCGTTGCAAGTCAAACTTATTCTATTTGATGGGATAACCTTGTTGACCTCTTCATCGATATTTATTTTGGCACCCATGGGTTGATGTAGACTGATGATATATGTAATAAATTTCGATAAATAAAAGTTTGTTGTTTTTTCATGTGGAAAAAAAAACTTCAACCCTCGTTGTCTTATTGTCTTAGTAAATAAAATTTCATACTTTGAAGTGTGCATGGTTTGGTGGGAAAAATCATCCTAAGAAATCCAAAGCTGGAAAGAAGTGGGAGTCGTTACAAGCTCCTTCATTATTGGGAAGCTTCCACACTCTAGCAATGTCGGCTAAGTTATTGTGTCATGCTTCCATGCTAGGAAGTATTAGGGTATGGTGTGGACAAATATTGCAGACACTATAGTCACAATTGTGAGGATAGAGTAATATGGGGTGATTTTTTTCTGTTTCTTATAATTTAGTTGTTAATCTATATAATTTAGATGATATAAGTATTAGAGTATGTAATTTTTGTATGTGATTTTGTTTTGGTTGTTGTAGTATTGTGTAAAATTAGATAAAGTGGTTTTTATCGAAAACAAATTTATCCTTAATTTTTTAAAATGGTTGGAATTAGTTAGTTGTAAGATTTTTTTTTCAATTAATTAAAATTAAAATTTCCACAATACTAATGAATATTTATTCTAATTGTGAACAAGGCCTCAATTTTTTTTTAAATATTGTTCATTAAATTCTTGGTGAAGATAGTTTGAAACATGAAATAACACTCTATGAAAGATGACCTCTTGGTGAAATAAGTCCTTGAAAATCAATAGGTTAAAATATAATTTAATAGTGCTCCATGAAATATAAATTTTGTTGAGATTTTCTGTTTGAGCAAAATAGGAAAAATCTCAGCTGATGACAACAATAGGGATTCGGTTCCTAGATTAGCTCCAGGTTGTTGGGAGGGAGTTAATGCCTCCTATATTTGATGTGAGGGAGTTAATGAGTTGTTAGATTCTCTATGCTATATAACAGACAACCATTCGGATGGTTTGCTAAGAGTGTGAGAGGTTTTATGAGAATTTCTTGATGTAATCTCCAATTTGATTAATAGATTCCTGATGCCTACGTTTGGTGGACGTATCCCAGATTGGTTGTGTGAACCACGTTAATTCTTGTGTTTATGTGTTTGAAAATTGTTTTGTGTTTATTTAATTCTGCTGTGCACCTGAACCAACAAGTGGTATCAGAGCATGTTGGAGGTGCTGCCTGGAGGAGCTGATTGAGGAGCTGCGTTGATTGATGGTGGTGTGTGACTGCTGTGTATACCCTGTGCTGGTGTGGTGAGGTGCTGCGCTGGCGGACTGTGCTGAGGTGCTGTGCAGTGCTGCGCTGATACCTGAGCGGTGGTATTTGCGTTCAAAGTTCAAGATTGCATACATAGTAGACACGTGGTATTTGCATACACAGTAGACCGGTGGTATTTGCATACACAGTAGACCGGTGGTATGTGCGTACTCCACGCAGTGGAAGAGCGGTTGCACGAAGAGACCAGAGGGTGCGTTTTGCTGGTGCATATTTCAGTGTTTAATATTGCTGGTGCGCTGTTTTTATTGCGTGGAGCTGGTGTTGTTAAATATGTGCTAGTGCGCTAAAGTTTAAATTGCTGGTGCGTATGTTTTTTAAATCGCTGACATTGAAGTGCGCACACATTGTCTTTATAAATGTTTGAAATAAATTAAGTTTCATAGAATTCAATGATGGTTGGCATCGTTCAAATGGGATATAGTGAAAAATCCCCTTTAATGCCAATGTCTGAGTGGAAGGTTTCGCGAAAATGGATTAATTAAAGTGGTCAATTATGACAGTTCAAAACATCCAGAAGTCCTCTATGTGAGAACAATCGAGGAATCTCGAAGAAATAGTTCATCGATAGTTATAATTGATACAGTTAGATGGGATTTAATGGTCTATGAAACCGTAAATAAAACATTGGTTTATTGGTGTAATTGCTCAGTGGATACTCAGTTTATTGACTGTATTTTTTGCACAGCCATAAGTCAATTTTTTTGTTTGTAAAAACAAAAGCATTCAAAGGCATAGGCAGAACTTCTTTTGTGTGAAGTGCAAACAAGAAATTTTTTTTTCGTGAAGTGCAAACAATAAATTTTAAATTTCTTGTACAGCGTCATAGGCAGGTTTTTTGGTTGTGTAAAAACAAATGCAAAGGCAGAATTTTTTTTTTTTTTGTGAAGGGAAGGTATTTTTGTTTTAAAGGCATAAACAATTTTTTTTTTTTAATTGTTGGTATTTAAAACGTTGATATTGGAGACTATTGTGCTTTTTGATACAAAATGGCGAAAACTCAAAGTGCCCGGTTTGAAATTGAGAAATTTAGTGGCAAGAATAATTTCGAGATCTGGAAGGTGAAAATGCATGACTTGCTTGTCCAACAAGGCGTGGTAAAGGCATTGAAGGGTAAATCCAAACAACCTTACAACATCACAGACGATGAGTGGGACGAAATGGATGAAAGAGCTGTAAGTGCCATTCGATTATGCCTGGCGGACGATGTCCTGTTTAATATTGTGTTGGAGACAACAGCTACTGGTTTGTGGACGAAACTGGAGAAACTGTACATGACCAAATCCTTAACCAATAGGATTCTCCTGAAGCGACAATTGTACGGTTTGCGAATGAAGGAAGGTACATCGATTGCTGATCAATTTAAATGCTTTTAATACTCTTCTTGTGCAATTACAAAGTATAGAAGTAAAAATTCCATCCGAGGATAAAGTTATTACTTTATTGTGCTCGTTGCCCGAGTCATGGGATCATTTTGTTACTTCTATAAGTCTTAGTTCATCAGAAACTATTGAGTTTGATGATGTAGTTGCATCCTTATTTCGAACAAAAAAAGGAGGTCGCATCCCGAAACCTCTACATCAGAAACCTATGATGGTTAGAGGTCGTTCGAAAGAAAAGACGCCCCAGGAAGCCGAGCGACTCACGTTCAAAGTCAAAAGGGAAGAAGAGTAAGTTAAAGTGCTGGTTTTGTGGCAAATCAGGGCATTTAAAGAAGGACTACTGGAAGCGACAGCAACAAACTTCAAACGCAGAGTCTTCGACAGAGAAGAAGGAGGCGAATACGACAGATACAGGTTCGACATCGGGTTCAGGTATGAGTGATGAAGTATTATCAGTTAATGTGTCAAATCATGGTCAACATTGTTTGTTAGATTCCGGGGCATCAAACCACATGTGTATCCATAAAGAATGGTTTAAGGAATATAAATCAATTAATGATGGTGTTGTGTACATGGGTAATGATGTAACATGTAATATTGTTGGGATTGAAAGCATACAACTACAAATGTTTGATGGAACAACTAGAATATTAACTGATGTGAGGCATGTACCAGATTTAATGAAAAACTTGATTTCATTAGGAGCACTTGATTCAAATGGGTATAAAACTGTAATTCAAGGTGGAGTAATGAAAATTTACAAAGACATCTTACTAGTTATGAAAGCTAAGAAAGTAGGAAATCTATTTCAGTTAGAAGGAGGTACAGGGTCAGCTTTTGTGTCTACTGTGTCTGCACATGAAAGTAACTCCGTTCACTTATGGCATCAAAGATTGGGGCATATGAAAGAGAGAGGGTTGAAAATTTTGGCTGATCGCAAGTTACTTCCAAATTTGAAGTCTGGAAAATTAGATTTCTGTAAGCATTGTCTGTTTGGTAAACAAAGTAAACATAAGTTTAAAACAGGGAAACGTACTAGTAAAGGCATACTTGATTATATCCATTCAGATGTTTGGGGACCAGCCCCTACAACCTCATATGGTGGTTCGTCTTATTTTGTATCATTCATTGATGACTTTTCTAGGAAGGTTTGGGCCTACATGTTGAAAAGAAAGTCTGATGTTTTTTCAGTTTTCAAGCAGTTTAGAGCATTGGTAGAAAACAACACTGGTAGAACAATAAAGTGTTTAAGAACTGAAAATGGTGGTGAATTTACTTCCAAGGAGTTTGACAGCTATTGCAAGGATGCAAGGATCAAGAGGCATAAGACCACGGTTTACACTCCTCAGCAAAATGGAGTTGCTGAACGCATGAACAGGACTCTTCTCGAGAGAGCAAGGAGTATGCTGAAGAACGCCGGGTTGCAAAAAGAGTTGTGGACGGAAGCGGTGGAAACATCTTGTTATGTGATAAACCGATCTCCATCGACGGCGATAGACTGCAAGATTCCGTAAGAGGTATGGAAAGGACACCCTTGTGACTATTCTAAACTCGGAGTGTTTGGTTGTGATGCATATGCTCTAGTGCCTAAACATCAGCGAACTAAGTTAGATCCAAAGTCTAAAAGGTATATCTTTGTTGGGTATGGTGTTGGAACAAAGGGATATAAATTGTGGGATCCTACTACCCACAAAATCATCATCAACAGAGATGTAAAGTTTAATGAATCCTCTCTTGTACAGTTAGATGTAGATAATCGATTGAAACAGGATGATGTATCTGACTTTCAGCACATTTAGTTTGATAGCATTTCTAACGATAGTCATGATGACCATAGTTCAGATACTAGTCATGAACAAGTTTCAGAATCAGAATATGAACAGGGTTCAGGTTTAGATCATGAACAGGTCTTAGATACTGATCGGCAAGAAGTTCCTACAGGTGGTAATCAGCCAATCGAGGAAGCACCAGAAACATCCTTAAGGAGGTCGACAAGAATCAAACGGCCACCGAGAAGGTATGATGATTATGTCACTTCTATTGCATTTACTGCTAATGACAATGAACCTCTGTGCTATCAGGAAGCAATAGAAGGTTCGAAGAGTGACAAGTGGAAAGCAGCCATGAAGGACGAAATGATGGCCTTGAATAAGAACGACACATGGGATCTGGTGGAGCTTCCGAAAGGCAAGAAAACTGTGGGGTGTAAATGGGTTTTCAAGCTGAAACGGGGTGTGAATGATACGGAAGACAGGTACAAAGCGCGACTGGTTGCAAAAGGGTTTTCTCAGAAAGCCGGTATTGACTTCATGAGATTTTTTCACCAGTGGTTAAAATTGTTTCAATTAGAATTGTGTTAGCATTAGTGGCTTTGCTTGATTTAGAGTTGCAGCAGTTAGATGTTAAGACTGCATTTCTACATGGTGATTTAGATGAGGAAATATATATGGAACAACCGGAAGGGTTTTTTCAGCATCGCAATGAGAAATTTGTCTGCAGGCTCAAGAAGTCATTATATGGCCTGAAGCAGTCGCCTCGACAGTGGTATAAGAAATTTGATTCTTTCATGTTGAGTCAGAAATATGTTAGAAGTGAATATGATCATTGTGTTTTATTTCAAACAGTTGAATAATGGCATATTCATTATCTTGGTATTGTATGTTGACGATATGCTTTTAGCAAGCAAAATCATAGAAGAAATCAACAGGTTGAAGGCTCAGATGGCAAGGACATTTGATATGAAAGATCTACGAGTAGCAAGACATATTTTGGGCATGGAGATTTTTAGAGATAACATCTCCTTACCTGTTCCCATTTACAGTTTTTCTTTTTCGATTCTTTGTCGGAAGTGATTCATAATAGGAAACAAAATTTTGTAAAATAGCCATGAAGGGCTCTTTCCTGGCTCTAAAGATTACAATTTTCCTCCACTTCCAGACAAACCACAGGACTGTGATGATAATTGGTCTCCAAGATGCACGCTGCCCATTCCACCAGATGAAAGCTTCTTGTATAGAGGCATGTGACACAACAGGGAAACCAAGTATGTCAGCCAGTTCACCCCACAGTAATCGCAATTTCTGGCACTGGAAGAACATATGGAGGTTGCTTTCCTTTGTTGCTTCACATAATAAACAAAAACCCGGCCCATGCCAATTTTTATTTTTATTTTTATTTATTTTTTTATTTTTTTTTTCAGATTATCCCAGGACAAATGTTTATTGTGGAACACCAACCATGCAAAGAAAATTAATTTGAGAGGACATCCGCTTTCTAGAAGATGGAAGGAAAAAAAGGGCCAGCCTATGCTATTTTTAACCCAATCAAATTTAAATAGATATCTTTCACGCAAACCTGGGACCTTGCATTTGGCACTTTCCATACCAAAACATCTTCAGGTAGAGAATGATATATGCCACTGCTAATCAGGCCGTCTCTGATTATGTTCCACTGTCTTGCTAAAAAATCACACATTACCAAGCTATCAACCTCTCTCCACAGTGGGATCGGGCCCTACCATACTGCAATGAGTTTATCCCAGGTGAAGAAGCCCTTTCTATGGAAAAAACTTAGCAGATTTACAGGAACAGAAATTTTCTCACGCCTGCTTATAAAAGAGTCTGTTCCAATGAAGATCATGTTGTCGGATTGGAATCTCCATATCAAGTTCTTCAAAAAATAGTATTCAATCTTTCGAAAGTTGAGCCAAATAGCAAACCCATACTTGGAGCCTATCCCCCCTACTCTGTACCAATGTACGATGTCTTTACCGCCCATGTATTTCATTTTAGTTATGCTGCTCAAGGGGCTCTCTCCATAGATCCCACCCCATAACGATTTGCACAGTAGCGCCTTCCAAAACGATCTCAGGTCCAACAGTCCCCAACCACCTGAATTCTTCGGCTTTGAGAGCTTATCCATTTTAACAAGATGGTATTTCCTCTACTCTGATTTGCCACCCTAAATAAAATTTGCAGTAATATTATTCATATTCTGGATGATACTTGCAGGGAGAGAGAATAAATGTGCCCAATAAACAGCCAGTTGAGTTAAGACAGTTTGCGCCAGGATAATCCTTCCAGCCAGTGATAGGCTCATATATTCCCAAATATATATCTTTTTGTGGTACCTGTCAATTATCCATAACCAATATGCTTTTGAATATCCCTTTGCTTTGAGATGGAATCCTAAGTATTTAAATCCATTTTTTATGGATTTCATTTCTATCCCAAACAACCTTGAGACCCATTCAGTTGTTTCCATGTTGATATCATTATGGAACAGAGTAGACTTTGACTTATTTATATGAAGACCAGTAGCATCTTGGAATCTTTTCAAAATGACATGTAGATATGACCAAGTGATTTTGCACAACATTGCGAAGATGAGCACATCATCAACAAACAGGTTATGCGGAATGTAATTTTTCCTGCAAATCTTCAATGGTTTGCATCTGTTTTCACTGACTGCAATGTTAATATGAAGGCTTAAAGAGTTCATTTTCAAAATAAATAGCAAAGGAGATAAGGGACAGCGTTGACGTAGACCTCTTTCTGCATGAAAAAAAGGGGAGGGGATCCCATTAATAATGACAACATAGCTTACATTCTCCACACAAGCCATGATCCACTTAATATTGTTGGATCTTAGACCAATCTTAGCCAATAAACATCTAATAAACCCCCAATCTAAGGAATCATATGCTCTTTGTAGATCAATTTTCAAAATGGTAGCATTAGATTTGTTTGTAAACATGGAATATAAACTTTCTTGCGTGTTGGCTACAACATCCAATATGTTCCTACCCTTCAAAAAAGCGTGCTCGTCCTTCGATAAAAAACAGGCTAAGGTAGATTTGATCCTTTCAGCAATAATTTTTGTAATAATTTTGAAAGTGATATTGCATAGGGAAATCGGCCTAAAGTCTTTAAAGGAGTCAACGTCTGATTTCTTAGGGATGAGAGCTATTTGAGTGGAGGCCATAATCTGGTGTATGCTGCTTGAAATTCTTGCATTAAAATTTTTGAAATTAAAAGAGGTTCGAGAGAAAAAGTTTATAGGGCTTTGAGTTTAGAGTGGGTGAATTGTATTTAAAACATAGTTATATTATTATGAATTATTGAAATTTATTTATATATCAAAATAAATAAATAAAATAAGCAAAAAAAATGTGTGAATCTAGTGAAACAATTTCAATCAAGATTGTGATTTTTTTGTAGTTTAAAATATTTTTTGAATGCTTAAATGGATTCCACAGCCTGAAAAGCCCATGGAAGACTCAAATTGTACAGATTTAACAATTTAAACTCAAGTTTTTAAAAATATTTTCCTAAATTGAATTAAATTAACCAAAAAAAACGCCATATATAAATGAAAACATACCCAAAAAAAAATATTTAAATCTCAGAAATGCATATTATCAAAATTTCCATATATTGAAAACCTATTATTTTTTTAAAAATTCAAATTGAAACTTGATAACTCTACCTTAATTCGTGGTGGAGTTCAATCTTCTAAACTGTGGTCATGCGATACCATCCTTATTTCGATTGTTGTTTCTTTGAATATTCCATAATCATACGAACATGGGCGGGGTCAATTATTTGTCCGCACTTATATCCTTCTGATAGAAAAATATTCGAGAAATCAACCATCAACATTAGCAAAAGGGTAATACAGCTTATATGCACATTTCCTCCATTTTCATTGGTCACATGACTCAAAGGTGCTCCCATTTCCTCCATTTTCATTGGTCACATCACTCAAAGGTGCTTGGGACCAAACGGTTTCTCAACCCATGTAATCAAACTCGTTACCAGCACAACCTCCAGAGTTCGAAAAGAAGATAATGAGAGATGATTATTGGTTAGAGAAATTAAAGAATCATGATCGACAAACCAGAGAAATTGAAAAATCATGGCGGACACGCCCAACACGTGACCTTGAACCATAATCCTATGGTTGACTTCAGGGTAGGAATTTCAAAACGACAGTCATTATATTAAATTTAATTGTTTTAATAATTTTGTTCCTCGTTTTCATCATTTAAAAAAAATGATGATAATTTTGTTACTCGTTTTCATCGTTTAAAAAATAAAAGTTTGATAAGATTGTTGAAGAAGATTTTATGTATAAACTATTAATAATAAAGGAATATTGTTGCGCGAAGAGGTGGTTTACATTTTGTGAGACTATGTTGTATTGATTTATATGTTAATTGAATTAAAAAATAATGAAAAATTAAAAGTAATGTGTTGAGAGCAATGTGTTATGAAAACATATTTTGATTCAATCAGATTATATAAAAATAAAATAAAGTAAAATAAAAATAAAAATTGAGTGAAAATATTTAATTTGTTATTGGTGGGTTTTCGGTTCAAATTTTTCCAACCCATAGTTTTTTCAATAATATTTTATCTATTAAAATTTTACTCTTGTTTTTTTTATTAAATGTTTTATATACTTGACATTCATATTCACTAAATTATCATCTTCTTCCTAGCCCGCAAAGACCAAGATCATATGATTTGAGCTTCCCATGGTTAAGAAGAATTCATGCAATTGTAGAGTAAAGATTCTTGAGATATTAATTACTGTCTGCTAGATGTCATCACATTTGATTCCTGTTTGCTAGGTGGTTTCATAGACAGTTCAATTTTACTTCAGTTTAGTTGAGTTCTACTCTAGTCATTTATTGTTGATGTTTTCAATGTAATATATTTAGCTATTTTGAATATTGAGAAAACCAATCTCTGCTCCTCCTTTTTTTTTTTCATTCTTTGTCATGGTATCAGAGCTTAGTCTCCATAAGACTCCATGAGAGCCGCAGAAGAAATCAAGGAGTAGAAGCTAACTTCCGAGAAATAAGTTGCTGCCAAACTGTTGAGGGCGAAGAAAAATCATTGTTTGCTGTGAGGGCCAAGAAAAATCACTATTCGTTGTGTTTAGGAAAGCTAGTTAATATTTTTTTTTTGGAGCGCCCCAATGCACCCATGCTTAGAGGAGCACATGTGATCACTGTGGAAAACTTAGGGAACAACCAAAAAAGCGCCTCAATGTAGCTCATCTCTATTGTGAAATACATTGAACAAGGAAGTTAAAAAAAAAAACTCAATGCAACTCATCTCTATTATGAAGTGCCTTAAATAGGGAAGCCAAATTTAAAAAAAAAAAAAAAAAAATGAGGGCTCCATGATTTCTCTCTATTTGACAAAATGACAAAGTTGGAACTACGAAAAGTCTTTCGGTAGAAATCACACAACATAATTTTTTTGGACGACGTGTTTCGAACTAACCAGTGTGGTTTATCATCAGGACCAGATGAAGAGGCAAACCATGGCAACAAATTAAACAAAGAGCAATGTTGAGACCATAATCTCAAGTAACTGTTATTTTTGAAAAATAACATTTAAATCAATTTTATTAAAATAAAATATTATTAAAAATCTATTAATGGGAAATAATTGAAAAATATAACTAACAAGAATAAAAGAAAACAAAAACCAAAGTCAATAATATTTAAATTATGATATTAATTTATTAAAAACAAATATTATTAAGTAACAACTATATTAAATGATTAGTTTTTGAAAAATAATATTTAAATTTATTTATTAAAATCAAATATTATTAATTTTTTTTATTATGGGAAATAATTGAAAAATATAACTAACAAGAATAAAAGAAAACAAAAACCAAAGTCAATAATATTTAAATTATGATATTAATTTATTAAAAACAAATATTATTAAGTAACAACTATATTAAATGATTAGTTTTTGAAAAATAATATTTAAATTTATTTATTAAAATCAAATATTATAAAAAATTCTATGAATGAGAAATAATCGAACAATATAACTAACAAGAAGAATCAAAGTCAAACTCCAAACAAGGTAAGTAAAAAATTATAAAAAGGAGTCAAGACCATAATCGGCACAAGATCATATAATAAATACAAATAATTAATGAAAACAAAATAAAATAAAAATAATTAATAGAAAATAAATCAAATAAAACAAAAATATACACAATTAAATTATATATATAAATTAATATATTTATATATATATATAATATAATATATATATATATAATATATATATATATATATATTATATATAATATAAGTATAAATAAATATAGATATAATATATAAGATATATATATTCACCAATAAAATACAGGGGTTGAGACCAATTATAAAAAAATAACAAAAATATAAAAGTAGTTAAGAATGAATAGGATGATAAAATACTTAAAAAAACATGAAGGATCAAGAATATAAACTCTAATGAAGAATAAACCAACAACAAATATTATAAAAAGGACACTGATACCTACACAGATAAATAAACAGACATAATTAACCCAAAAAGAAACCTAAAAAACTAGGAGGACAGGATAGAGACCCAACTTCTACTAATAATCCAACCATCTCTATTCAAATTATTGGGCCTTTTTTCGATTTCTAGGGCCTTCCTTAATTCAAATTATTGGGTCTTTTTTCGATTTCTAGGGGCTTCCTTAATTTACGATGATGGAAATGACTAAACCTAGCAATGACTTAGGTCTCCTCAATGTAGATGTGATGCTTAAATTTATCTGCATGCTCTCCTAAAGTAGAGTAGGTCCTACCATGCTTAATGTTAGCGACATGCTCACGAATCCTTTAATTAATCGAGCGACCAATCTCACTAATGTAAAGAGTCCCATAAAAACATGAAATAACGTAAACATAACTATTTTTTAGGACACAAGATTCAAGTCAAAGCAAATCTCATTTTTTCGTGGCTCGTGCCCAGACAATATTGGAAAGTCTCATTTTAAACAAAGGGAAAATCATGTGTTGTTTAAAGCTTTTTTAGGAGACCTTATGTTATCATGGCTCTTTTAAAAATTCTTGTTCATAGCCTCTAAGGGGGTTTAAAGATTTTAAAAGAAACATATTTTGTTTTAATGTTTTATTAAAAATAAGATTATTTTAGGATTTTTTAAGGTTCATGATTTTAAAAGTGTAAAGAGATATTTTTCAATTTTTGTTTTTTTTTTTTGTCTTTGGGAAGTTTTGAGCTAGAAAAAGGAGTCATTTTTTTTTTTTTTTTTTGGGTTTTATTCAAGAAGCTTTGTCAAAGTTTTTTTTTTTGTTTTTTTGTTTTTTTTTTTACTAGAAAGACATGTATCCCCATTTAAAAATGGCTTCTTGCAATTCTTTGCCACAGACCCTGACTCTGTTTGGAAAGAGTTATGAGTTTTGGTCTTTAAGAATGAAGGCATTTCTGCAAGCACAAGAGTGTTGGGATACACTTCAGAACTCATATGTAGAGCCGACCTAAGAAGCATGGGTGACCATGACCAATAATCAGAGGGATGCAATTATTGAACTAAAAAAGAAAGAGCACAGAGCCAAATGTTGGATACAAAAATCAATGGATGACTCTATCTTTGACAAAATCACTGGTGCATCCACGACAAAATAACTGGTGCATCCACGACAAAATAATTGGTGCATCCACAACAAAAGAAGCTTGGGATATTTTGGAAATTTTGTATCAAGATACGATGAAGAAAGTTAAATTGCAGACATTGAGAGCCCAATTCAAAACCTTGAAGATCACTGGCACAGGGAATTTGGACTAGTACACAGCTAGAGTCACGGGAATAGTAAATTAGATCAAACTCATTGGTGAAACCATACATATAAGAAGATTGCTGAAAAAGTCCTTTGAATCCTGCCCAAGAAATATAACATGATTGTAACAACCATTCTGGAATCCAAAGATTTTACAACTTTCTCAGTACAATAATTGGTTGGATCACTTTTGGCACATGAAACAAGACTCAACTTTGCAGAATATTCCATGGAACAAGCCTTCAAAGCACAACTCTCTATTGGTAATGGCGGAGGTAGAGAATATAGAGGTGGGAAAAAGCAAGGCAAAGGCCGAGGCAAAGGAAGATCAAAACATCATCATGCATCAGAGCAATGAAGAACTTCACAAAACCAAACTCAGAGAAGCATAACATGGAGAAAATCTAATGTCCAATGTTATTATTGCAAGAAATTTGGGCATTATGAACATGAATGATAAAAGAAACAGACAGATCAGTACATAGGCAATGCCCATATCTTGAACAATGAAGGAGAATCCTGTGAGACCATGTTTCTTTCTTGCCATCTATTTGAAGACACTCATAGTGAGGCCCTTTGGTTGCTGGATAGTGGCTGCAATAATCATATGATAGGTAATAAAAATTTGTGTTCTTACCTTGATCCTTCCATAACATCATAAATTAATCTTGGAGATCGTTCCTGTATTAAAGCTGAAGGAAAAGGTATTGTCCTAGTTCTTACCAAACAAAACCAACAGAAATACATACCTAATGTTTATTATGTTCCACATTTGAAGCATAAACTCATTAGTGTAGGACAATTAATGGAACATGGTTATGATGTGATATTCAAAGGAAACAAATGTTATATCTATGACAAACTTCTCAATAGAAGACTGGTAGCATTTAAGGTTGAAAAAAACAAGAATATGATTTTTCCTTTGAATCTTAAAAGTCGAAACCTCTCACAGTCGTTTTCCCACAATGTGTCAAGAATAATTGAATCTCAGCTTTGGCATTCTAGGTATGGCCACATCCCATTCAAGAGTCTAGGTGTCATCACATTTGATTCTCTTGTCCGATAAGTATCATAGAAAAATCATTTTTACTTTAATTTAAACGAGTTCTACTCCAGTCATTTATTTTTGATATTTTCAATATGATCTATTTAACTATTTTAATATAACTATTTTAAATATTAAGAAGAGCAATCTCTTCTCAGCTTTCATTTTTCATTCTTTTTCAAAGATGAGATTGAATTTTCTTGCAATAGGCTCTTGAAGCTATTGATTAAATGTCAATTTGGTGTACATAAGCTTTAGAGTTTGACTGAAACCATTTAAGTTTTACTAGGGATTTTAAAGTTTTGACTAAGACGTCACGAGTTCAACCACATTCGTGGCCTTTTGACAAGAGCTTGCGGGATGCCCGTGTCTCTCATGGGGCGTTGGTAGCCAGGGGTTACGCGGAGTCTCGGCCAACATTCTAACCGTGTTGTCAATGCTTTAAAACATCAATTTTTGGCCTAGCAAATAAAAAATAAGAAAATACAATTTATTATATTTTAATTTTATTTATTAATAAAAGTTATAACATATAAATAATAACTATAAATTAAGATCCATTTAACTATATAAATTAAAATAATGATTGACTCTATAACATATTTAAATTTAATTAATAAGCACATAAAAACTCAATGCTTACAATAAACTTGAAATATAACAAGATTCTTAATCATAAATATTAAACCTCACTTTACCATGGATATTATTAACTTGTCAATACATTTTGTTGCAATATCATGACTTATCAATATCATCAGCAAAAACCATAACTCATTTCACAATCAAAATATTTTATTTTAATTTAATTATTGTAACATTTTTTAATTAAATCTAAAAGGTTATAATTACTTAGATATATCTAAATCCTCTATCCTCGCTACTGCTACTAATAATATTATGTGGATATTCCATAGAGTGTAAATCCAAGATCTTAATAAAATTAAAAATATAATACTATTATATATAGAGATGTGAAATTTATATAATATAAATAATATTATTTAAAAACTAAAATAGATTTATCTTAACTAAGGATCTACGAGAGATGAGAGAAACCATCTCTCAAGGTGCAAATATTTTTTTAAGTTTTTTCACTAAAAAATAAGTTTTCATCTTTTTTATAGGTCATTTTGTTACATCCGATCAATACGCCTCCTGATGGGCTCAATCAACATCATATTCCCCTTGTCATCATCATTGCACAAAGCCTTAAGAATGTATCTTTCATTCCCCAAAGTTTCTACCTGGAATTGCATCAACTGAGCCAATTTTAAGAACAATGCACCCTGGCCTTTTGTTGGACAATGTTCACCTACAAGTTGCTCCACTGTGGCTTTCATTGATTACCTATAGGTTTCTCCCCTTCGCACTTGTGTTGGTTCTAGAAATTCGGGAAAAAAATAAACTCTAGAAGCCTCCTCTTCTAGAACTTCCATAATTTGTTACAACCATTTACTTCAGATAAAACATTCAAATCCTATCTTATCCTACTTTGGAGTTTCCTTCCCTTATCCTTTGATCACATCCTCCTATCAAAGGTAGATCTAATTGGTAATTGGATAATAACTCCCAACTTACCCCACTCCTCTATATATTTACAACCTTACATATGCAAGGGGTTGAATTTTAGAGAATGATTCTACCATTATGTTGTTGTGGTGAGAGGTTTCATTTCATGCATTTAGGGTGACTAGAGGTGCACATTGTGACAAGGAAAGGACAAGTTAGCCTTGGAGGAGCTCTTCTACAAGATCAACACCTATTTATTGTTATAAACACCTTCCATTTACATTAATGCAAATAATTCTTAGTTTTCCTAGATGTGGTGTTTTTATTTCATGTATTTAAATACCATGTTGATCTATTGAATAGAGTATTTAGATGATACTACATAGATCTCGTAGTTTCCTGGATTGTGTTATCTGATTGTGCAGGTTTTAATTTTTGCAATTAGACCTAGAATGAGAGCATTCAAGCTAGAGAAGGAGCGAATCCCGCAACGGATTCTAGGTAGGCTTCATTACATCATCTATTTACTTTAAGGAAAGCATTGAGCTATGTGTTTCTCTCTTGTTCTAGGTTAGCTACCAAACCTAGGGGAGATACTTTTGTTTGCAATTACAGATCTCGTTTAAGAAATTGACGACTCCACTGGGGAACAATGTATCCCCTTGGTGGTCCCTTTTTTCATTGTGTTTTATTACATCCTTGATAGACTTTTATTGCTTTACCTAGCCAAGAACAAACCTAGGAAGTGATTTCATTGATACTACTTTGCTATTTTTGTGTCAAAATACCATATCCTTAGACCAACGCACCCCTAGTATCTCTAACAAAGCATTGCACCTCACCTGTGTCCACTCTGTACAATTGTTGCAAAGCACTGGTGCCTCTTCTGCACTAGCGTTGGCCTTTGTTTTTGCAAAAAACTTGCCCTTGTTTTGAGTGTCTCTTTGATCAGCATATTTCCGATTGACCTTCCCTAGGTCTTGAGTGTCTTGTGCTCTCTCTAAATCCTCTCTTTGGTTTGCATTTGTGTTTGATTTCCTTTGCTAAGAATTGATTTTGATTTTTTCTTTGTTCTTATCATTTGGTCACTTGCAAACAAATTTCGTTTGGTCATTGACTGCTAGGATGAATTGTTGTTTGAGTCCTCATTTTGAAAAATGCATTTGACTAAGTGATTAAAATTTTGTATCTTAGTTTTCTTCATTTCAAAAATTAAGTGTTTTGAAAAGAAAAATCCTTGCATTTTCATCTATGGTTTTGTGTGTGAAATTGGAATTCCATAGTGTGAAATTGCATGTTTTTTCTTTCATTTTTTGCAAAAAAAAAATAAAAAAATCCTCCTCAATCACAGGGGGGGTTGAATTGTGTATGAGTGTTAATCGCCTTAGAGTGTCATTTCTTTTGAATTTTGAAATTTTCACCCAATTTCAATTTGAGTCCCTTGTTCATGAAATTTCAAATTACGTTTGATTTCATTGGAATCCTCTTGTGTTCGTTTTGAATAATTCTCTTACATAGATCACATTTGGATAGTTAGAATTCTCATTTTCATAGCAGAAAGGAAATTGTGTATAGATTACATTTATATAGTTTTCCGAGGAATAATGCATAGATTACATTACATGGTTTGGCATATTTTAATGCTTTGAATTGAATTGGAATAATCAATTGAAAGATCTAGTTAGGAAGCTCTTGTTTGTTGCATCATTGTTTGCACCTCTTCCCTACATTAGATAGATTTCATCAAGATTGTAAAGACTTATTTTTCTCATATTAGTTGCATCATAAGTGTGTTCAGGTGACATCGAATTTTGAGCCTTGAAATCGAAATATAGTTGAAGATAATCTATAAACTTCACCTGAATTAACTATAAGAGCATTTGTAAAATTAACACAAACATTTAGAGGTCTAGGCTAGAGACATGTTCTAGAGTTGTTAAATGTAGGAGCTATCATTGTTTTCCAACGTTGTATCTTGGGGGTGATATCTCGTTCCACATACGTAAGTGTATAGGATTATACTACGTGAACCTGCTAGTATATTGGATGACGCTCCACGCATGAAAAGTATATGGGAACGATCTCATCGAACGATTACACATTACACATCACTACTACGAACTGCACACCCATGTATCGTCAAGTATATTTTGGGAGTCCCCTATAGGTTTCTATCCATTCATAGGTAACAAAATCGGCCACCCTTTATACCGTGATACACCGAGCATAACATTTTGGGAGATTTCCTGCACATACATTAAGTCCTTCCTTCGCCAAGGTGTATATTGCAGTTCACGGTTTCTTGGTAAATCGTTATGTCTAGTAACCCATTTGTTTTTTTTGTGTCTTTAATTTCTAAAATCAATTGATTGACCGTGGAATAACATCCTTCCCATGGAATAATTCATTAGTGGATCTTAGGTTGAGACTAATGGCAACAATTCCAGAGTCTACAAATCAAGGGAAGCCCTCTGACGGGAATCATGGTCCTTTTCCTTCTTTTGAAAATATTAGTTCTCCTTATATGGCAACATTGTCCCTTCCCAGATGTATTATTGGTTTTCCAATTTCTTTAATTTTGACCCCTATGGTTCCGAATGTCCAAACTGCTTCTCAACCGAGTTCTCCTCCACCTAAACAACATCAACCTCATGTTGATCCTAAAGTTGACCCTTTTATTTCTTCACCTATTGTTTCTTCATCCCTTTCTTCCTCTTCGTCTAGTGAAAGTCTTGATTCTAGTAAGGAAGAAGCTAGGAAGAAGAAGAAAAGGATGAAGAAGAAGAAGCAAAATAAGCAGGGGTAACCAAGCAACCATTGCTACAGACGAAACTAGTAGGGAAAAATCTTCCAATCAACCCCATAAAGTTAAATTACCTTGCATGTTATGTAAGGATGACCACCTTCTTAGAGATTGTCCTGGTATAGGTATTAGAAGTGTGGTCCATAGCCTCACATCGACCTTTGTTGTTAGCTTATGGAGATCATGTTGGTGACAAACCCTCAAATAGCAATAGTAAGGTCCATGGGAAAAAGGGTAAAGTCAAATTTCCTTGTAAGTTATGTGAAGGGAATCATCTTATTCACCTTTTTCCTTACATGGAAGAAGGCTCAAAAGTGTTGGAAAACCTTACAGCTTCTCAGCCATGACTTCTAGCTGGCTACCGAAAGATTTCTCCCAATCCTCCACTAGTTGTTGAAGTGATTGATCAGAATCCAAATTAAATCAATCATTCTCTCTCTAAACGTGAATCCCATGAGTCCGTTCCTGGCCAACCATTGGTTGAGAAAACAGTTGAATCAATTTCACCTTTAGTTGAACATACCTTTCCTGTAGAGAGTGAACTTTATACCACTCAGGTTCTTCTTGTTTCTTCGGGTTTAGATGAACTCGGGGATAGTTCTCCCGTTCCCACAACATAGGGGGAAATCCTCCCATTCCCCTATAAATTTAGAGTAGTTCTCTCGTTCCCATAACAAAACAGGGAAGTTCTCTTGTTCCCACGACACCCCCTCTAAGTAGTCTTGTCACTTCCTTTGATTGGATTCGACTAGCAAGATATCATCTTCCTCCTTATGTGCCCTTCCATATCAAAGTATAGGCTTATAATGTGGTTGTACCTAGCACAATCATAGATGAAGGTGCATATGTTAGTATTATATCATCAACTACTTGACAAGCTTGAGGTTATCCGCAACTTGTGCCTGTTACCTAGAATCTGTTTGATTTTAACAGAGGAATCAATCAACTGTTAGGGATCTTTCCCAAGTTTCCTATTACTTTGGGAGGAAATTTTGTCTATATCAATGTGATGGTAGACCAAGGCCCTTTGGAATTTAATTTACTCCTTGGGTGTGACTATGTTTATGTCATGGAAGCTCTTGTCTCTTCACTTTTTCATGTGATGATTTTCCCGCATGAAGGAAGAATTATGACTATTGATCAACTTTCATTCATTGGTCCTAATTTGGTTCCTAATCAACCAACATCCCTAAATGGTCTATATATGCAAGCGGTATCTCCCCCGCCATAGATTTTAATAATACAAATAATATTATTAAAAACCAGCATAGATTATCTTAACTAAGGATGTACGAGAGATGAGAGAAATCATATCTCTCAAGGTGCAAACATTTTCTTAAGTTTTTCACTAAAAAATAAGTTTTCATCTTTTTTATAGGTGCCTCTTTTGCCTAGTGTTGGCCCTTGTTTTTGAAAAGAAATTTCCTTGTTTTGAGTGTCTCTTTGATCAGCCTACTTCCAGTTGACCTTCCCTGAGTGTTGAGTGTCTTGTGGTTTCTCTAAAGCCTCCATTTGGTTTGTATTTGTGTTTAATTTCCTTTGGTAAGAATTGGTTTTCATTTTTATTTGTTCTTATCATTTGGTCACTAGCAAACTGATTTCGTTTGGTCATTGACCACTGGGATGAATTGTTGTTTTAATTCTCATTCTAAAAAGTGCATTTGAATAAGTGATTAAACTTTTGCATCTTAGTTTTCTTAATTTCTAAAATTAAGTGTCTTATAAAGAAAAATCTTTGCATTTGCATCTATGGTTTTGTGTGTTAAATTGGAATTCCCTAGTGTGAAATTGCGTGTTTTTGCTTTCATTTTTGCAACAACAAAAAAAAAAAAAAATCCTCCTCAATCACCCGGGGGGGGTTGAATTGAGTATGAGCATTAATCGCCTTTGAGTGTCATTTCTTTTGAATTTTGAAATTTTCACCCAATTTCAATTTGAGTCCCCTGTTCATGAAATCTTATATTACATTTGATTTCATTGGAATCCTCTTGTGTTTGTTTTGAATAATTCTCTTGAATATATCACATTTGGATAGCTAGAATTCTCATTTTCACAGCAGGAAAAGAAATTGTGTATAGATTACATTTACATAGTTTTTAGGAGAATCATGCATAGATTACATTACATGGTTTGACATCTTTTAATGCTTTGAATTGAATTGGAATAATGAAATTGAAAGATCTAGTTAGGAAGCTTTTGTTTTTTGCATATTTGATTGTTGCATCATTGTTTGCATCTCTTGCCTACACTAGATAACTTTCATCAAAATTGAAAAGAGTTATTTTTCTCATATTAGTTGCATCATAGGTGTGTTCAGGTGACATCGAATTTTGAGCTTTGAAATTAAAATATAATTGAAGATAAACTATAAAATTCACCTTGATTAACCTATGGAGCATTTGTAACATTAACACAAACATTTAGGGGTCTAGGCTAGAGACGTGTTCCAGCATCGTCAAATGTAGGAGCTATCATTATTTTTTAGCGTTGCATCCAGTGGGTGATATCAAGTTCCACATATGTAAGTGTATAGGATCATAATGCATGTACCTTCGGGTATATTGGATGACACTCCATGCATGAAAAGTATATGGGAACGCTCTCATCGAACGGTTACACATTAGACATCACTACTATGGACTGCACTCCCACGTATCGTCGAGTATATTTTCAGAGTCCCCTATAGGTTTTTATCCATCCATAGGTAACTGAGTTTAACTCCTTGTATACCATGATACATAGAACATAAAATTTGGGGAGATTTCCTGCATGTAAATTAAGTCCTTGGTTCGCCAAGGTATATATTGCAATTCACGGTTTCTTGGTAAACCTTTATCCTTAGTTACCCCTTTGTTTTGTTTGTGTCTTTAATTTCTAAAATCAATTGATTGACCGTGGAACAATATCCTCCCCATGGAATAACTCCTTATTATATCTTAGGTTGAGACTTATGGTAACAGTTCCAGAGTCTACCAATCAAGGGAAGCTCTCTGACAAGAATCCTAGTCCTTTTCCTTCTTTTAGAAATATTAGTGCTCCTTATATGGCAATGTTGTCCCTTCCCAGATTTACTATTGGTTTTCCAGTTTGGTTATTTTCGATCCCTATGGTTCTGAATGTCAAAACTGCTTCTCAACTAAGTTCTCCTCCACCTAAACAACATCAACCTCATGTTGATCCTAAAGTTGACCCTTTTCTATCTTCACCTATTGTTTCTTCATCCCTTTCTTCCTCTTAACCTAGTGAAAGTCTTGATTCTAGTAACCATGAAGCTAAGAAGAAGAAGAAAAGGACGAAGAAGAAGCAAAATAAGTAGGGGAAAACCAAGCAACCATTGCTACATATGCTACTAGTATGGAAGAATCTTCCAATCAACTCTCTAAAGTTAAATTCCCTTGCATGTTATGTAAGGGTGACCACCTTATTAGAGATTGTCATGGTATAATTCTTAAGGTATTACAAGTGTGGCCCATAGACTCACATCGAACTTTGTCATTAGCTTCTCGAGATCATGCTGGTGACAAACCCTCAACTAGAAATAGTAAGGTCCATGGGAAAAAGAGTAAAGTCAAATTTCTTTGTAATTTATGTGAAGGGAATCATCCTATTCACCTTTTTCCTTACATAGATGAAGCCTTAAAAGCGTTGGAAACCCTTACAGCTTCTCAGCCATGACTTCTAGCTGGCTACCAGAAGCTTTCTCCCAATCCTCCACTAGTTGATGAAGTGATTAATTAGAATCTAAATTCAATCAGTCGTGCTCCCTCTAAATGTGAATCCCATGAGTCTGTTCCTAACCAAACTTTGGTTGAGAAAACAATTGAATCAATTTCACCTTCAGTTGAACATACCTTTCTTGTAGAGAGCGAACCACTCAAGTTCTTCTCATTTCCTTGGGTTTTGATGAACTAGGGGATAATTATCTCGTTCGCACAACGTAGGGGGGAAATCCTCCCATTCCCATAGCACTTCAGAGCAGTTCTCTCATTCCCATAACACAAGGGTAAGTTCTCCCTTTCCCACGACACCCCCTCCAAGTAGTCTAGTCACTTCCTTTGATTGGAGTTGACTTGCAAGATATCATCCTCCTCCTTATGTGCCCTTTTAGATCATATTACAAGATTATAATGTGGTTGTACCTACCACAATAATATATGAAGGTGCATATGTTAGTATTCTATCCTCAACTACTTGATCAACTTTAGGTTCTTCGCAACTTGTGCCTGTTACCTAGAATCTGTTTGCTTTTAACAGAGGAATAGGTCAACTATTAGGGATCCTCCTAAGTTGCCTATTATTATTATGTGATGGTAGGCCAAGGCCCTTTGGAGTTTAATTTACTTCTTGGGTGTGACTATGTTTATGTAATGGGATCTCTTGTCTCTTCACTCTTTTGTGTGATGAGTTTCTTGCATGAAGGAAGAATTGTGACTATTGATCAACTTTCATTCATTGGTCCTAATTTGGCTCCCAACCAACCAACATCCATAAATGGTCCTTATATGCAAGTGGTATCTCCCCTGACACAAATTAATTATGTAGCAACCTTTTCCATGCCCATGACTACTTACAATCTGGTAAGTGATATGGTGAATAATTTATTGGGGGCATCAGAGTCTGATCTCTCCATTGGCTCCCTTGATATGTATTCCTTCCAGAGCGTTGTTATCCCATTTGATGAGAACCTCTTGGAAGCCATGGCCTATTGGTGGTCATGATCAAGGTCCTGGGAAAAGATCATTTTCTTGTGTCAAGCTCGTTAGAAAATGAAAAAAGGTTGGAGTAGAGTTCCTTTTCTTGTGTTAAGCTCATTAAAAAATGAAACAAGGTTCTCAGAGTAGAGTTCCTTGTCTTGTGTCAAGATCATTAAAAAATGAAACAAGGTTGGAGCAGAGTTCCTTTTCTTGTGTGAAGCTCCTTAAAAAATGAATCAAGGTTCTCGGAACAGAGTTCCTTGTCTTGTGTCAAGCTCATTAAAAAATGAATCAAGATTCCTGGAGCAGAGTTCCTTTTCTTGTGTCAAGCTCGTTAGAAAATGAACAAGCTCTTATGAGGATAGTTCTTTTACTATGTCAACCTCGTTAAAAAATGAAATAGCTTCCCCTGAGACGAGTTCCTTGTCTTGTGTCAAGCTCGTTAAAAAATGAAACAAGGTGTCATGAACATAGTTTTTTTCCTGTGTCAAGCTCATTAAAAAATGAAAGAAGTCCCCTTCTAATTCGAGTCTTTCATTAGATCTTGTAAATTCCCAGTCAAGTGTTTCAATTGATCCCATAAATGAACCTTCATTCTATCCACCCAGTAACCAATAGTCTACTTAGGTGAATAAAATGAAGCTTGGGAGGCACATACCTTGAATTGAGTCTTTATGTTGGGGGCATTCAAACTTATTTCAAACATATTTTTTCTCTATTTCAAGGTTGTGTAAAAATGAAACCACTTTCAAGCATAGTTTCCCATGCTTCAAGCTTGCGTAAAAATTAAACCAATTTCAAGCATAGTTTCCCATGTTTCAAGCTTTTGTAAAAATGAAACCATTGCCATTTTATCCTTCGTGATTGCCATTTTTATCAGCTTGTTTTTTCCAGATGAGCCTTGGTTTTTTCAGTCTATCATCACCATTTGCTTGGGCAATCATACACTTTCACTTGGTTTTTAGCCTTTCTTGAGGAACCACTGGGATGAGTGGGATTATTAGTTAGCCTCTTCACCTTTGCGTGTTTTGAGAAGTTCCATCATGACCATAACCAGTTGCTACCCTTTATACCACTCATTCCTCTAGGTGGAGTCCTCTTTCAGATCTTTTTAGACTCCCAAAATATGAAAATATTGCCGAGCACTTCTCTTTTCGAACTCGTAAAAGTAAATGAAAAGATGTATATTCAGTGTAAGTTTAACCCTTTTTCACATTGAGATAGTCTATTTACAAAAAATGAATAGCTTGAACATGGCTAAGAGGTTCTCTTGAGTATTGTTTTCAACCTTTTCGAACTTGAGAGACTATCTACCAAAAGGGACATTTGGAGTTTTCCTTTTCACCTATTTTTCAAACTCTCTAAACATGAAAAATATGTCGAGTTTTACCTTCGCTGGACTTGTTAAAACTTCAAACAACAATGGACTTGTCAAACATGATAAGGCCAAACCTCTCCTTCTTAGGGTTCATTAAACATACACAGAGGGATTCATTCGAAGGGCGAATTTGCAGATCAAGTATATGTTATCCTCCTCAAGTTTGTTAAAAAATAAAGAGGTACTGACCAGTATGGTTAGGGAAATTGGGAAAACGGGGAATTCCATTTGCTAATGGCAGCGAGTCGCTCTTGAACATGACGCTCTTCCACTTCATCTCTGTGGCTATTGGATTAGGTAATCTGCTTGTCTTTTGGTTATCGTACAATTTTTAGAGCCTCCATTTCGGTTTTGGGTCAATGCTCGAAACTCCATTCAATGTCAGTGATGTGTTCAAGAGAAATCATTGAGTTGACATTTGTTAAAATACTCTTAAGCCTTCATTCCATGTTTTCCTTTCCTAATCTAGTTCCGTATCAGCATCATTCTATCTCTATCATGATACCTGTTTTGTGTTGTTGATGGGGGATACATCAAGATCCTCCTGCAATGGGCTACTTTTTATCGCCATCAACTCATTATCCAAGAAGTTGACTTACAAACACACCCTTTGGTACCTTGGTGCTCTCATACATCAATGTCAAGTTTCCTTGCTCTCAGCAACATGTTTACATCAATGGCCTTCGACCGAAATACTATGTGTTGTGTTTGACATCAACTCATTTATTCACACCATACAGATTGTATCGTAATACCTTGAGAGCCATTAACATCATCAGTAGTTTCTCTCATGTTAGTTAATGACTTACATCATCGGCCTGTAATAATATGGTGTCTACCATGCTCGACTTTAACCCATTGATTCACATGGTTAGACTCATACATTGATTGGTTGTGTGACAGAGGTAGAATACCCCAGATCTAGTTTCATCCATCCAAGCTGCAATTTTAGGAGTTATACAAAAATCATTGATGATACATACGAGGATAGCATACAAGGAGTTATATATCTCTTTCACTCAAATTGTTAAACCTGCGAATTTTGTGTATCGAAATCATTGATGATACATACAAGGAGAGCATTCGGTGTGGATTCAGTTCTTGGATGATGTCTTACTCTCGAGGAGGCTGAGAGAGTTTTGAATGACTTCCATTCTGGGGCATGTGGTATGTCTGGATATGCTACTACTCAAAAAATCCTTCGCATTGGTTATTTCTAGCCCTCCATCTTCAACGATTGCATCCTTGCTGTTCGCAATTGTCATGAATGCCAAATTTACCAACAAAATATGTACGCCCCACCCGCTCACCTACACCCTGTTATTACAGTTGGTCCTTTCTCCAAATGGGGCATCAACTATATGACCTATAACCCTCGTTTTTCTGGGGGGCATGGGTATATTATCGTTGTTGTGGACTATTTCACCAAATGGGCCGAAACGATGCCTACATACTCTGCGGATGGTAAAATGGCAGCTCAATTCCTATTGAATCATGTTATTTCTAGGTTTCGAGTGCCTCAAGCCATTTTCACCGACCATGGCTCCCATTTTTGAGATTACATGATGGCTAAGCTGACCTCTACGTTGGGCTTGTGCCACGATGGCTCAACCTCGTACTAACCTCAGGCCAATGGCCAAGTTGAAGTTGTGAACACAGTGCTCATCGTGATGCTTCAGTCACTAGTACAAAATGGCTAATTAGTTACTAATAAAACAATTAAAATTTGCATATAAATGACCATTTTTTAGTTGGTGACCAATAGTAGCTAATTTATGGTATCTTATAACGCGACCAACTTTTAATCATTTTTAGCTTAGTCATTAATTGGTTTCCTCAATTTTACCATCTAGTAGTGTATTTAGTCATAAATTTGGTCATTCATTTTTTATTGGTTTAGTCATTAATTGTCACAATTAATGACCAAAAATATAACTTAATATATTACTATATTAATCCTGACCAAGGATGCAACTAGATTCACACTATTCTAGCTAGTCTATGGTCTAGAAGCAACTTTACCGTTTGAGTGCGATACTCCAACCCTCAAGCTGGCTGTCGAACTTCTTCCTGAGACCTCACACAAAGAAGAGTGTCTCTTGTACCTAGAACGACTTGATGAGACTCACCGTCTTGCTACTCTGGGGATTGAAGCATAGAAAAGGCGTGTCAAATCTCACATTGATCAATCTGTCTCTCCTCGAGCCTTCTTTGAGGGCGATTTGGTTCTTCTGTATGATCAGGCTAATGATAAGCTGGGGGCAGGAAAGTTTGAACCCATGTGGCAATGGCCCTACATTGTTAAATGTGTATTACAGAAAGGGGTCTATGAGCTCATTCACTATGAGGGCAATCCCTTAGATAATCCCCGCAATGAGATTTATCTCAAAAAGTACTATGCTTAGGTCATCTTGCATGGTTACTTTTGTACAATAGTGTGTCATTCATTTTTTTACAGTGTGGTTTGGTGTGGTATTTTTCAAGCAGATTTTCTGCTTATTATGTTTCTGCCTGCTTTGCAAATGTCAGTGTCCTATCACGTCGGTTTAGCTGATGGTGCTTGCCATAGTACTTGGAATATATCATCTGAGGCATGGGCCATCTATGATCCCCATGGTGAGTTGATTGATCTTCAAGGTATCTGTCTAGGTCGAACAGCTAATAACATCACTTAGTATAACGCGGTTATCAAATTATTGTCAGAATTTATTACTCTTGGCATATGGGAATTGGTCGTCAACCTTGATTCCTAGCTTGTTTTTCTTCAACTTAATGGGAAATATTCCATTAGAAACCCTCAGATCTTGAGAATGTATCTCGGTATTCATCTACTAGAGAGAAATTTTGATTACATTACTTATCATCATATTCCTAGGCACATGAATACATTAATAGATGCATTAGCTAATTATGTGTTGGATAGACATTTGCAAAACATGTTAAACTCAAAAGAAAAAACATTTGTACCATAGTAAGAAAAGAAGTACAACATATGTGTGTGTGTGTGTGTGTGTGTTCCAGTAATGTTTCTCATTCATCAAAACCTAAAAAAATAATATGTGCGTTTGATATACATTCGTGGCTTGCAATGCTCAAAAATATGGAAAGCTAGACCTATGCACTAAATAGCATGCTGCTCATGATAAAATGTAACTTCTCGGGCTACGTGAGTTAGCAGTCGGCAAATCCAATCTGACACTCCATCGTATGCCTCTATTATTGGAGAGGGACATCACCCATCCGAGCATACTTTGAGATCCCATGGATCAAACCCTCGAGATTTCTTGTAATCTCCTCCTCGTTGTCGCTCCCCTCCTAATAAGAAGCAACATCAAACTACCGAGTGACACACCTGGCAATTGGAGACATCTTAGCAAGGCATTCTGGTCCAACATCCACATTCATAAAATCAAAGTGTCATGAACACATATATTTCAAGAACAATAAAAAACATCAAAAAACTAAAATTTTGTTTGTTTTTACCTCCATCATCAAAATCCTCCCCTTATGGTAGAGGCATATATGGGTCTCCACAGATTTCGATATCGCTATAAAGCCAATCCTCTAGTATGATGATTGGTAGTCGTAGCCACGAGAAAAAGGCAGGCTTGTACGACATATGTTGGACCCCCATGACCCTGGGCATCAAATCACTCCAACAGACCATCCGTGGGTCTCGAGGCATTAGTAGATCCACCTCAATTAGCTGGTATTGGAACAACGACACCCGTTCCAAGAAGAAGGTTACTAGCACAGAGCCGAAGAAAATCTGCCTTAGGTGTCCCACCTTAGCTTTTGATAGCTGTCACTTCATGTTGATTTTCATTTCTTCTGCTCAGTTAAAGATGGTGGGCACCATGTAGTCAATAGCATGAAACTTTGACTTGTTAGTCTCATGTGGCGCTCAGGACTAACCGTGAAACCCAAAAAATTGATAAAAATAGGAAAAATTAGTATGAAAATGGAGCTTAAGGTCTCGGCTCTTACCTGCAACTGACGATTCAGCGATTGACCTCCTGGATCTCCTGCAATCTACTCCAAAAGAATTAGGGCACAAGTGGGTAAAAAGTTCTTCACACAAAGGTAAAATGGTAAATGGTAAAAAATAATCACTTTTGCCACATTTGATTCATTTTTCCATGAAATATTAGGGTTTTTGAGTATTTTTTACCTATTTTGCCTCAAAACACGATAATGCCTTGTCGACTTCAGCTCATTATCTAGGAATCTAGCCCAGAGATTCCCTTCCAGTACCTTAGAGCTTGCATGCCCTAATGGAAAGTTTTTCCCACTCGATGATAAGTTAACATCATTGGCTTTCGATCGGGTGATTTCACGAGTGTTCGACATCCGTTCCTTTATTTACATTCTGTAAAATGTGTTCCAGTACCTTGAGATTCATGTCATCATTGGTGGTTTCTATCGTGCTTGTTATTGTTCACATCATTGACCAGTAATCAGGTGAATTCTTAGCATGTTCGACTTCAACACATTCATCCACATGTTAGGATTTGTACTTTGATTGGGTAATTTGGAGCACAAGACCCTAGGCTAATATTAAACAAGTCCAGGTTGCAAGGCGATGTGAAATGTTCATGTTGATATACATGTCTCTTTCAGATGGATGGCTGCAACCATACTATGAGTTGTTATATGTGATCCTTCTCATTATTGGGTGGCTACGACCATACCTTGGTTTCATTATAATGATTTCTGCTGGATGGCTGCGCCCATGCCTTGGATCCATTTACATGATCATTCTCTGGATGGTTGTGTCCATACCACGGTTCATGTATTATTATTCAGATCTTTTAGTGATATATATGTATCTATACTTGCTTGCAAGTTTTCTGACGATAGACCCAGTTCCTCACACTTATTCATAAAGCATTTGACCCCTCACTCTAGTTCGACCTTCATGCTTTACGGGGCATCTGTTACACATCATTTTGTCACTGTCCTTGTACTCCTTGTCTACAATCTTGGGGGACCTCTACATTTTTCCTAACATGCTTTCCTATCATGAAGAAACTCCCATTGTGTCCCTCTTCATGAGCAAAACAATTCGCTTTTGCATCATTTCCCAAAAATATTTTGTTTATCCTAGTTTACAAGACTGACACTAATGACTCATGTCCTCCACGCGCTGATATGTAGGGATTGCAACTATCCCTAGCACTGATCGGATCAATTGAACCCCTTCTCAATTGCATATATCCTCTTTCAGAAAGTTTTTTAAATATGGAGCCGAAGCTTCTAGCTCTAGAAGCTTCATAACGCAAGTATGGTAAATGGTTAGGCCAGATGGAGTTGAGGAGGTCAGTTTGGGCTACTTTCCCCTATTAGTATGGAACTAATCGAAGAGATAAGGCCTTCTCCCATGAGAACAGGAACCATCTCCCATCCATCCAAGCTATATAAACCCCTCTTCTTCCCAAGCGCAAGCTAGTCCTAATTAAGTTCTGGTTGGAGTTTTGGTTTTTGATAATCAACAAGTTACCCATAGTTTATAGCTCTATAGTTTATGTTTAAGGGATAATTGTGAGTTTGGTTTGGTGTGAATACTAAAGGGAAGAGCCTTGAGACTATTATTGTTGGAGTTATCAATGTGATGCTAGAAGAAGTGTGTGGGAACCCAAATATGTCGGAGGAGAACAAAAACGTCAAGACATCAATTATAATCTCCTCTTGAACTAATATAAATGAAACTATAAATTGATTTCCAACATATTTATGGCTCATCTTACATATTTATGGCATAATGTTTCTTGACTTATTAAGTAGGCTGAATGCAATTTGTATGTTATCACGTTGGTTGTTTGTTGTTATTTAGTTGTTTCAGGTGTTCGAAGGAAGGAAATGAAAGATAGTTGGAGCAAGGAAGCAAGATCATCACTAAGAGGAATAGTGTAATAAGAGGTAGGCCATCTTATTTGATTCTATCTTAAGGATATCTTCCATAGATTGTTTGTTTGTGGCTAGACCCGCTCTCTCGAGCTAGAGGAATTGTTTGTGTCTGCACTTAGAATTTACCTACACCACATTGCCCTGTATGGATTCAACATAGATTGGCTAATAAATTTCCATTTCCTTTCTATCTCTTTAATCTACATTAACATAATGGACCCATGTTATGGGTACATTTAGCTCCAAAATGACCAACAACACTAATTTTAACACCTTTCTCCTTCACTGAAGGAATGCAAAAATGGATACGATGGTTTCCTAGTTGAATTGAGTTGAGGTTAAATGAGTAGAACACCTTTCTTCTCTAATTGAGGTAAGGAAAAATAAGTAAAATTCATTCCTCCTTGACTATCCTTGACAAATGTAAGGTAAATTGCAAAAATTAAATTTCACTCTCCAGAATTGAAACGCCTTTATCATTGACTTAAGGTTATGTAACATGGGAATTTATAATGCTTTTGTAAATCATCACTTGTATGGTTAGACACTAAGTGTTATGCATAAAGAACCTTCAAACTTGTAGTGAATAAGTTTCATCATTGATGCATCATGTATAATAAAATATTTTTTTAATTCATAAATCTATGGAGAAGAGAGGTGAAATGACAAAAATATCTTATAAATAAGTGAAAAATAACAATAAACAATTATGCCCTTGGAATTTAGTATTTTGTATATGGACAACATGTACACTCAAATCACCATAGCTATAATGATGATGCCTACTCGAGGGAGGAATATAAATACTATTTGTGACAAGATGTCTATCTCATAAATAGGGTGACCCATTAATTTAATTAAAAAATGACTTCTCATATGTTCTCTCTTAGTATTGTATTCATAATCGAGTTGCAGAACCCTTTTCAAGTGTGACTTGGAAAGGAGTAGCATTCAATTGATGGAATGTAAAAATCTAGTCAATTATCTTTGTTAGCTATCGTGCATACCTTGGTTCTATGTTGAGTAAGTTATAAGTCTCCACATTGAGTTTTTGTTATCAATCCATATTCTAAAAATCATTGCCCTGGTGGTTTCTAATCTTTTGGCTATGGATGTGACAAATCATAATGCATCCTATTTTATGATTGTTGTTGATGTTGTTGATTTTACAAGTGACAGAGATAGTGTTGAATTCAATTGTATGTACTTTTTACGCCATCTAAAATTATTCACCATAGAAATAAATGAGGGTGGATACTGTAGGGGAGAATAGTCAACCTATTATTATTGTTGTGATTTTTTCCATTTACTATAATTTTATGTGGAAAATGGTTAACTTTAATAGTGTAAATACGAGTCATTCAAGGTCATCCCTCTCATAATTCTGGTAACCTGCATCAATTTCAGGGAACATGACCTCTCATATGTTGTCTTTATTTGTTGATTCATGGCCCCATTGTAGACCCATTTTCAATTGTGAATTGAAATAGAATTGTTATATTTCACTTCTTGCTTGCTAGTTATTATCCTTCACCAGAACATGTACCCAACTGATCTAGTTCAGTTCACAATGATTCTGTAACGAACCCTTTTTCAATTGTGACTTGAAATAGGGCTATTATAGTTTACCTATTTTTTGGGAGTTATTATCCTTCAATGGAGCATATACCTAGTAGATCTAGTTCAGTTCATCCATGGTCTTGCAATAAACATTGTTCACACTATTTTGAGGTGGTACAAATCCCAAGTTAGGAATGGCAGATTGCATGAGGAGGTTTTAAATCTTTAGATGGCCATTAAACCTAGCCATCTTGGGCTGATGAATCCATGTACTCATTCTATTATAGTAAGTATTATGTTTAAGGCATGCTTAACCATGCATGATGGGACACTCTATTAGACACATTATGGTTAGGTTTTAACAGTGTTAAATGGGGCACATCACTTGCATGGGTAGTTTCAATGTAAACTTCTCTTCACTTCTTCTATAAAAGAGAGAAGGTGCTTCCCTAGTTTGGTTAGAACATATAACTTTTGAGCTAATTGAATTGTAATTTCTTATTACATTTGATCGACAGTGATGTGATTGGTTATGCAATTTGAGCTTGCTGAAGCAGAAATTGAGGAAATAAAATACTTCATTAATATTTTTAAATAAGTTCAGATAAGACGGGATGCAGTATTATGGGCTAGATTCCTAAGCTATTGTTCCAACAAATAAAAAGGCTAATGCTTTCATTTATTTAACCAAATTTTGCAAGAGAGGTTTTTCAACCTAGAGTTTCTTGTAAAATTATTGAATTTGTTATTGACTCTTTGTACAGATGTTTTGTGACTTAACATAGTTTTGACTACCATCTGGAACAAAACTATTGAATGGTGAAATATGATCTTATTGTGCAGGTCATGCTATAGGGGTGTAACATTGAGATAAATCCATTAATTTTTTTATTAAATTAGAAAAAGAATTGTATTATTGTATATTTTAAAAATATGATGTCATTATGTGCAGGGTTTGTTTTTAAATCAATGCGTATAATGCACTTTCAAGGATTGGAATAACTCCTCACATAATTACCTAAAAGGTGCTAACTCCATGGAAGAGCATCTTCCTTATAAGTAGGAGGTTGGTCGTTCGATTCCACTATTCCCTAACATGAATTAATCAATGATATTATATTTTATTTTAATTAAATACTTTTTATATTGATTTATTTCAATCGTGAGATATTTTTCTAGATTCGTTGTATTATATTGCCTATAAAGAGAGAAAAGTGATATTGTATTGCCTTTAAATATACTTTTTTTATTATCGCTAGAGAGATGATGGCTAGGATTAAAGACATATTGTCTCTATAAAAGCAATATGTATTTAATCCCAATTGTTATCTCTCTATAGAAAAAAATAAAATTGTCTCCTAAGGCACTCGTTTGAAGGCAATATTTAAGACAATATATACATTTTTTTGTCTCAACTTAAGAAAATTTACTAAAAAATTATATCAACTATTGTCTTAAAACCCCCCTTTATGTTGTAGCAGTAGCTGAGAAACCACATAAAGTAGCTCAAATGAACTCTAGGATTTATTTGACGATAAGAAAACTAAGGAGCTTGATGAAAAGTAGGAGAATGGTCTTCATGCTTACAAGTTGTAATTTTGGTTGGGACCTCCATGATGGCTTCATGGTTTGACTTGGTGGTTGCCAACTTAAATAAATATTGTGATGAATCTAAGCCTATTGTGGGGTGGAATGTGGCTTACCCTTCATCATTTATGGGAGTCCTTTTATCTCTCATCAGATAAGTACCCTTGCTAACATAAATTTGTAATGTAAACCATAATGCATAAAATGGAATCTATGTTGACAGGTTGTGTATCTATGGATTTCCTACTACATAGGTATTATATATTTTGTACTACTTTTTTATGTTATGGTAGGATAAATATGCCTTTAATAGGTACCATAACTATGTAATGTTCATATTATTGCTTGTGTAACCTTATATGCACTTATAATGTGTGTAAGGAGGATGGGGTAGATTGACCTATAGTCCTTGTTAGTGTCTATATCTCGTATGTTACGGACCCCAATGAAATAAAAAGGCTAAGAAGACTAGGGAAGCTCACCCCTCAATGACTTGGATAGCCATGATAACTAGTTTATTGTTGAGAGATATCAATGAGTTTAATAAATAAAATTGGTCTAACATAGCTAGGTCATAGAATCCCTAGGTTTGATGTAGATATTAAAAGGTATTTTTGAACGTATTTTATACTTGGAGTCAAGGAAATTAGCCTTAAGGAAAAGGTATGACCTAGGTGAGAGTTGCATTCATAAAACATCCAATGAAAAATGTTGCAGAGTTCATTGAACAATTCTTGAATGGCTATATAGTATGTTGATGGATCTAAAGAGCTCAAATTTCCTTGAAATAAAGATGTTGATCATGCTAAGTCAATTGAAGGATTTTGCAACCATGATGTATGTTTGTTTGCAATAAAAATCATTAAAAATGCCTCCCTAGTTAGGAGAATAGGTCTAAAGGCCTCAGAGGAGACAAATCATGTGTAATGTCCTATGTGACTTCCTGTGGGAAGTTAAATGGTTACTAGTAGTGAGGGTGGAGTGCTTGGGTGCCTTCATGGTTAGGAAGGATCTCTATACATGAGAAATCTTCCTTCGCTTCCTTGTCAAAGTCATTATTAACCCTCAAGACCCCTCTACCAACTTTCCTTCCTTGGAGAAATTGGAGGATTGACAACTTTTTGGGATGGAAAAAATTTTTGGGATGGAGTTCTTTAGAGAAACAATGTACAAAAATTTCTTGATAGGAAGGTGTCATCCTAATCTCTTGATCATATGGCTAACATACGGGCCATGACCAAGAGATATCTAGAAAGGGATATGGAATTGTTTTATTTTAAGAATTAGACTTTTAGTTTTCAATGATTAGAGAATTATTTAGAGTCTTGTAGAAACCACGACTGTAGATAAAATTTTCACTTCTACTGCTTAATAAGAAGCTAGGGAATTGTTGAGTGATGGATTCTAAGATTGGGAGGACAATTCCCAGAATTCGCTAGGAAGCAGAACCTCAACTCCTTGATTCTAACAAAATTCACATTATCCATTAGTTAATTGTGATGTATGGTCCAATATTTTTAAGTGATGGCTATTGGGTTTAGATCCTCAAGCCCTCCTACCAGGGCTTTCTTCCAATTATACGAAACTTCATAAGGGCCCTAAGGTTATATATGATAATGTGGCTTTGATGTGCCACTCACACAGATATAACATGGGACTAACATGATGATGATGTGGCACTAATGTGGTGGTCATATGGCATCAATGTGGAGCTTTCGTGGCACTGATGTGGCATAGACTTGGAGATGACATGTTGTTGACGTGGACACATTATGTGACAAGGTGATATAGATTAGAATGTGCAATGGTGCTAACATGGCAATTAGATGGAAGTATCAAGTGATATGGATAGTCAATGTCTGGAGGTCAACTATTGAGTGTTGATCTATCATGACGTTTGGACCCATATTTTGTGCTTAAGCCAAAATGCTAATAACACTTGAAACACTTGTAGGATGACAGAGATAAAGTTCCATTAGCTAATAATGGTTATGCGACTATCATCATAGAGTGTGTTGGTTGTTAGCTAATTCAAGGAAAATAGTAGAAAGGTATGTCTAGGTGGCTAGGGGCCTCAAGAAGTAAATATATAGATGAAAATAGACTTGAGTCAAGAAGTATTAGATGATTTACTCTAAAGGTAGAGGAATCACAAATCATTAATCAATATCAGTTGTGCATAAATAATGACACAAACATAGATATAGTTAGGACTCACACATGACATCCAAAGGAAGATTAAGACATAAAAGTTGAATTCATTAATGAACATATTCAACTCAATTAGAACCATTCTTTGATAGACTCTTTACTTGTTCAATTGAATATAACTCATTTTGGTGATCCTCCTTTCCTTTTTTGTGTAGTTCTCACATGAGGTCAAGAATTAGTTGCTCATCCAGTATAAAAGGACTTCTTCCCACTTTTGAAATGTAGAATAAGGAGAAATTATGTCCACCTTCATTCCATTGGTTATTGAGATGTATGTTCCCACATTTGTGCCCCATACATTAGGTGTTTCTATTTGGGGAGTACCTGTTAAGTTAGCGGCATGTCCCAATTAACAGACTCAAAGTTCCAAATTTTATAGTTCCATTTTGGTCAATCAAATGGAAATTCCTCGAGTAAAAAATTTACAATATTAGCATAGAATGTTGTAACGTAATTCTTCATATAGTGACCTTTACAATGGTGTAAAAATCACCCCAACATGATCTCATATATGAAAATTATGCTTGCCACAAGTGGAGGTACCTTGTTGGCCATGATGGTACTAAGTTGATGGCACAGGTGGACCTACACACATCTAGAACACGAGAAATGTTAGGAGAAAAATTTCATAGATAGACTTGTTTTCCATTATTTTTCGAATCAAGTATTCGTTGCTTTCCTTTTTCTTTTTTAAGATGATTCACATAAATTTTTTAGGTTAAAATTATTTTATGCCAAAATTCTTCAAAATTTTGTAGAGTATATAAAATTGTTATATTTTTAGATGAATATGGAGAAACAATTTGAGTAGCTAGTAGGATTTTCCAACATTTCTACACTCTAGGATAAATTTCCATGCTTAAAATTTTCCCAATGTAGACATTGAAGAGAATTTTAGATTGTCTAAAACCTAGTGCTAATTGAGGGTGGAGGAATGCAAAAGCCTTAAATGTAGATGGTTATTAGCCCATACCAAATATTAGGTGAGTTGAAATAGAGGAGATTCAATTCCTTTAACTTTGTATTTGTTTCATGGTTGTGGAGCGAGATGTTAGGAAGCAATAGATGATGAATAAGATTTTTTGGTAGCCACTTAGGCCATCATGTCAAAGGAAAGTTTGTAGTAAGTGTCTCTTTTTTTGTGTTTTCATTTCCATTACTAAAGAAAACAAAGAACAACAATGAACTTACCTTCTAGCTAGATTTCCTCCTATTTTAAGTTCCCTAAAGTGCATATTGTATTCATTTGTGTGAATGATTTGTTGATTTACATGTTCTTTGATTTTCATATTTTAATAATTATCAAAACATTCAGTAATAAAATAGTTCTAACAAATATATATCATACATAACCCTTAATCTCTATGACCTATAGTAAATATAACTTGAAACCTAATATTTTGATTTATTTTGTATTATCTTTAATGCACATGTTATTTTTATTAATAATGTTTAAAAGATAAGTTTCATGTATTGTTTTAAAAAGATATTCTCTATTGACACTGAAATGATAAATTTTAATATTATTAAATATAAAAATCCTTCATTTCAATCTTTTCAATGCAGCCTAATGTTATTTTACATTTCATTACTGATTATTCTTTTATCCCTATCAACGCATGCATTATATTTTAATAAAAATAGTTGTAATTGTATAATAAATCTTTTATATTCCTAATATAAATATTTTATAATTATATAATAAATCTTTTATATTCTAAAAATGATTAGGCCATCAAGAAACTCCCATTATTGGCATGGAATATTTTAAGCTTTGTTATCCTATTTCGTAATAAAGACCTACAATATAAATAGAAAGTGGCATGTTACAACCCTTTTAGCAATGAAGCTAGAAATGATGTGGCAGACACTATCCTATCCCTTCAAATTAACAGTTATAAAAAAACAAAGATAAGATTATATAACGAGATTTTTTATTATCATGTTTACAAGTTCAATTACTTTTAGATTCACTTGAACGAAATGTCCTTCCACTGGAACACAACCACCTAATTGCACTATGATTTTGATTTTTGCTTTTTTTTTTTTCTTTGCCCCATTCAAAGTTTGGATTGAATTGCCATGCCACCCGACCGGAACCCGCCCAACCCACTTATTCTTCGAATTTCGGCAAGGAAAAAGCTATTTCTGACCGTTTCAAAAGCAATTCAAAGTTTGGATTGAAGTGCACGAGAATGGAATACCTACCACCCACTCATTCTTCGAATGTCGGCAAAGGAAAAATATATTTTTGACCGTTTCAAAAGCAGACGATATAAACACATTCTCACACACTGAATACACACTCTCCTCTTTTTGTTCCCTACTCTGCACTGCATTGCCTTGAACTGTTTCTTAGCTGCATGGCCATGCACGATGGGGTGTTTCTGTTCTGCTTGTATGCTTTTAGTTCATTTCTTTGTTCTTTTTCATTTCTGGTTCCCTACTCTGCACTGCATTGCCTTGAATGGTTTATTTATTCATGCATGCTGGTTTTTTTTTTGGGTGTTTCTGCTCTGGTTGGATGCTAGATGTTCTTTTCTTTGTTCTTTTTGTTTGCCTGATTTTATTTTTGTTGCAGAATGTGAAGCAAATTTTCACTCTCTGTTTTCATTATTTCGCTGTCTGGTTTTATTTTTGGTGCAGAAATGTGGAGCAGAAGATAGATGTGATTATTTTTAGATTTTAGATTTCTATAAACATAACCACTGGAGTGGACAATTGCGTATACATTTTCGCCTGGCCTGGAACTGACAATCAGGTATACATAGAGCTTAGGAGTTTCTTCATGGTTTAATAGTTTTTATTTATTAATCGTTTTAGATTGGGATTGTGGAAAATTGGAAGGGTTTTAATTATTGGCATTGTAATAGATAGACACCACCAATAGTAATAGTAAGTATTAGCATTGTAAAGGTTTTATTATTGGTCTCATAATCACGACCCTGTTCTTTTTATGTAGTTTTTAGATCTTTTAACCTTGCTCTGTATTCTTTTAACCTTGCTCTGTAGTTTTGGGTCTTCCTGGCTTTTTAATTTTGATTTTTCTGTGAACAGATCAAAAATCCATGAGAGTAAAGCTCGTTCAAAAATACCTGATTCTCACTCAACAGCCTGCAAATAATACGACGCGGAGTAAAGCCCCAAACTGCAGGTAGGCTTCTTTCCTAATTTTTTGGAGTCCATCTTGAATGATACTAATTTGGATTCAATTCAATCCTTCTAAAATCAACCTTCCAATTCAATATGGAGGGTCTCCCTTTATTTTTTATTTTTCCAATTCAATATGCAGGGCCTCTTCGTTTTATGTTTCTTGAATTAAAATAGTTGAATTAAGGAAACCTCCATTATAACTATATGTCCTCTAAGCTGTTCTGAAAACAGAACCCAGTCCATTCATCCAGGGTTTTCTTAGTCCATTTTCCTTAGGTTTCCTCGGCTCTCACAGATGCCATTGTAATCTCCTTGCCATACATGCAATTGTTTTATTTCTCTCAAAATTATTCACGGGATCCATTCCATCGTGTGAAGCAGAGCTGTACAAACCTCCATGCACTTCAATTACAATTATCGTTCTATTTCCTCCTAGATTTAATCTCAAAACAAACCCCAATCTTGTAATTTCAGCGAATATTCCTGAGTTTCTATTTCGTATCTTGTAATTTCAGCGTTTCTATTTTGGTATCTTGTAATTTCAGCGAATATTTCTGAGTTTCTATTTCTATTTCATTAGTTTCTAACCATCAACCATGGACTTCTATTCTGTGAAAATTTCAACAAGATATTCGTTCCTGACTTTCTATTTTGTAAGTTTCTAACAAACAAGATATTTCTATTTTGTAAGTTTCTAACAAACAAGATATTCTTAAGTATTTCTGAGTTTCTATTTCGTAAGTAGTTTCTAACGAACAAGTTATTCCTAACTATTCCTGAGTTTCTAACCAACAAGTTATTCCTAACTATTCTTTAGGTGGGTTAATTTATTACCATAATTTTATTCATCCAATCATATCACTACATTTATTGATTGACTTAGTTTATCTGTGCGAAATTTTGTGGTTTATTTAAATTGGTTTCTTACTTTTATATTTATATGTCTGCCAGTTTTTTTTTCAACTAAAAATATAGTTGACTTAACCACTGGCTCTCAAGATCAGCCTTGGATGGGCCTTCCAATAAAAATATAATCCCTCTAAAAATTTAGTTTTAGATTATTGGATTTCTCTAAATAATTTTCAATTATATTTTTACATTTTACAAATATGTTTTTTATTTATATCTTATAACTTATGTTACATCTTGTT
>APFE030956158.1:0-15984 GCA_000404065.3 Pinus taeda | reverse complement strand
ATCAGAAAAGCTTTGAATTTTTGAGGAAGTGTCTGGGTATGACCGAATGCCCAGCAGTTGAAATTAAAGGGGAGTGTTAAATTTATAATTGCTACTGCCCGCGCGGACCAGCATTCAACGCTTACCGTTCAACCCCCTAAACCACCCAACCCCCAAAACCACCCAGCAGCAAACCTAAACCGCGAGGAAGCCATCGCACCGCTCTTTGGCAAAAGTGGTTTCCGTACGAAGGTGCTCCGACGCAGACATGTGGACAACCGTGACATCATCACCTGACACTTTTCGGAAGGTAACGCTCAGTCAACTCACCCCTTCTGATATTGATTTCACTCGTCCGATGAGCTCCAGCATTTACCACCGTTGATTTACCACAGTGCAACTTTGGTGTAAAGTACCGTGAGAAAGGTGTTCTGATATGCATCCTCCACCGTTCGATTAAAGTGTTCTCTCTCCGCCGTTCGATTCAAGGAAAGGTTCACCGCCGATAATTTTCCAAAGTACATACGGGCCTGTTGACAATTAAATACAGCATGGCATATTATTATAACCCATACCCTATGTTTATTGTTATCACATGTTTGGTAATGTTTTTTTAATGTTTCTTACGGCGAGTTAATACGGAGTATGGGCGAAATACAATGTAAGTTTTTTTTATTATCTTTGATATATGTTTTTTTAAAAGAACGTTGACTCCAATATAGTCACGTGGATTGTAATATGAAAGAATTATTATACACGAAAAAAAACATAGCTCAGTTCACGGTAAAAAGAAACAAGGATTCGTAGCAAAACCGGAATTCGCAACAGCGAATGAAAAATACAGAGAAAATATTGTATTGCAGGTGATTCGCAGCAGCGAATGGAAACCAGAAGGAACGCGAATAATTTTTCTTGGGTTTGAAATGTTTAATGAAGAAATGGTAAAAGCAGCAGCAAAGTAATTTTTTTTTGTAATGTAAGAAGTAAAAATTGCACAGCAGTGCAGGAGGAGAGGGAGAAGTGAATGAAGAAAACCAGGAGGTTGTTTTGTTTTCAAAACCATGAGTTGTTTCACACAGGTGAAAAGGTAAATGAGTAAATCCCTGTAAGTTTTGTTTTCACACAGCAGTGAATGTAAATGAAATATTTACACACAGTGGTGTAAAATTTCAGAGGCAGAGTAAGTTTTGTGAAAATGTTTTGGTGAATCCCTCTGAGTAAAAGAGGATGAATATGTAAGTGTTTTTGTTTAATGAATAGAAATCATTTTATGGTGGTGAAATACTGTTCTGTGTAATTTTTAAAAGAGACTCCTCTGTGCAAAAAGATCATGGTGTAAAGAAAACAGAGCATTGCCTCTGTGTTTTATTTTTGTGGTTTTGGTATTTTCCCATTGCAAAAATACCCAACAGATTGCAGATGTTGGTCATGAGAGTGTTTATCAGATTGCAATTGTGAAACGAGACTTTGCTCGCAGTGGTTTACCTCTAAGATATTTTAAATTGATTTGTATATAATGTTATTAAAAGTGGGAAAATTAATAATTTTATGCCGCTATGTTTATAAATGTTTTAAAATATTGATTTTATTTTATGGTTAAAAATGAAATTTAAATAATAGAATATTTCTATTAATTTATTTTTTTTAAATTATGTAAGAGAAAATTTTTACAATGCTTTTCAGACCACTTTATGTTGTTGATGATCAAGATTAGTTAGTGTGATAAACCATAGTAGCTAATTCAAAATCGTTGGTAATTTTTTCCTCTTATGTGATTTCTACATAAATGAATCTTCTTAATATAATATAGATCATAGAAGCCTCAATTCAGAATATTCCATTTCATCAATGATTGTGTGGGCCAAATTACATCAAAAGCGCTGAACGTTTACATTTTTTGTGTTTTCTAACTATATATATATATATATAATAAATCTTAATATATATATATATATATATATATTTAATATTAGTCTTCCATTTGATTTCTAGTTTCGGGGTGTTAAATTGGAGACTTTTTGCAATTTTTGATGAAATTACTCTTACTTTTTACTTATTAGGGTGGTTAGGGTACAATTGGCTCAATCCTAGAGTTAATTTACCATGTTTTCTTACAAAGTCTGTTTGGTTAGTGTTAAAGTGGAGACCTTGTAAAATTTGTGATGAAATTAATCTTACTTCTTTCTTATTATGGTTGTTACAGTATGGTTGGCTAAATCCTAGAGCCAATTTACCATTAATGGTTCATTAGCTCAGTGTTGAGTATCCTATGGTTTTGCTCATGGTATTCTCATGTTATATAGTCTATTGAAATGCATAATGAATCCATTGTATGTTGCCTTTGGGACATTGTGAGAGCATGGTAAAAGTGGAGTTGAGCGTAAAAATGACGAAGATTTTGCAGATGACATATTAAAAGGTCTCCTCGAATGGGGTTTGAAGGGGAGAAAGGTGGGGGGCACATGTCTGCATCACATCATGCATACATTGCCAAAGATGCCACCATGCGCCATCCCCACAATCATCCTAGCTATTAAATGTCTTTGGCTAGTGGGATCATGTGAATGGGATTAAATAAGATGCAAGTCTACTCCAACAAACCTATCATGTTTATGACTGTTGGGATCATGCAACATGGTTCAAATGTGATGGAAGAGAGTACAAATGTTATGAAGGAGACCATATGTATTTTTTTCATTTCAATTCTTTGCAAATTGGGGAACTTCAAGACAACCAAGGGGTATAGTATCAATAAAACCTCCCATCAATTTCTTCAATCAAATGCAAAAGTGGTTAATTACTTGTAAAATTGGCTTTTTCGTACATGAGGGAGTTGCCAATTTAGAGTACAAGAAATTGAGTAGAGGGGCATCATCAACCTTGATGGGTAGGATAATGCTCTAGCTATTTAAAGAGGTGAGTTCTTCTTTTTTCTTCGTTAATCTATTTTTTCTATGAACATAGTTACTGATCAAAAGAGAACTATTACATCAAAACGGGTACTCTAGCCCAAAAACCCCAAAGAACATGAAAAAAAGGCTGAAAACGAAAAGTGTTCATGCTCGAATAATATTTTTTTTAAATGGTAGTAGAACCAAATTTTTGTGTGCAAAAAACACCTTGAAAAAAAAAGTGTTGATGGTGGAATAACGCCTTTTTTTCCAGGGTTAATTTTTTAAATTTTTTAATAATGACGTTTAAAATAAAATATCATGACTTCGAAATTCTTTAAATTTCCAACAATTTTGAAACATTAACTTTAGAAAAAATACTTATAATCAATTTCAACCATAACATTAAAGATAAAATATCATCACTTAGAAAAACATTAAAATCTTGACAATTTTTCAACCATGGACTTAAAGTCAAAGATTATGACCACAAAAGAATGTTAAGTTTTCAAAATATTTCAAACATGCAATATGGAAAAATATTATGACTAAAAAACCTTTAAAAATGAATACCTGAATGAAAGAGTTATTATAACAAGAGTAATTCATTCTTTAAAAGCTAAATGTATAACAATTTTAAAATATTAGCATAAGACAACTTGATACATTGCAACAAAAATTTAAAAATCAGCCATCAAATTGACACACAATGTAGGGTAACTCGACCCATTATAATGAAAACTTAGAGACCAACCATGAAATTGACAATTTTTGGATACAAACTCCATTCATTACAATGAAAATTTTAAAATCAAATACCAAATTGTAGATAATGGGATTGGATAGCTAGACAAGCATCGACATGAACCCTGCAAAAAAAAAAACACAAAAAGTAATACAAAAGAAAAAGAATAAAATATTGAAAAAAACAATAAAAGAAACACAAACAATAAAACATAAAAAATAAAAATAAAAAACATGACAAAAAAAAATCAAATTTATAAAATATATAAAAATGACAAAAAAACTATCAATGTAAAAAAGAAAAAGGGAAAATAGTAGTAAAATTAAAAAGAAATGACAAAAATTTTTAAAAATAGACATAATTATACGAAAAAAAATTATAATTGATGGAAAGAATAAAAACAATTTTTTTAAGTTAAAAAATGATAATAAAATAAGAACACAATAATTTTAAAAAAAAAAAAATGAAATGAAAACAAAAAAAGTTACAAACAATTGGGAAAAAATAAACATTAAAATAAAATCCATTTTAAAAAAAAATGAAAATGAATTAAAAATTTAAAATAAAAACATTATAATAAAACATTATTTAAAAAGTTCGCCTCGGGTGGCGATGACCATGGAATGAAGTCTCATCGAACTAGAGATGTTGAGTTCGAATCTTCAACTACTCTCCCTTGTAGCAGGGATAATAATGGACGTGTAAAACTCAAAAATTAGAGAGTTGTACCAAGCTTACAAAAAGAAAAAAAATGATAATAAAATTAAAAAAAAAACACTTAAAAAAAAGCCCCTGGAGTAGCAAGGGTTGATTCTAGGGAGGGAGCTTCGGAGCTCCCTTCCTGCCACCCTCAGGAAGGCTGGGCCATGAGGGTGTTGGGGAGGGAGTTGCGTGTAGCTTCCTCCCCTCCCACCCCTATGACCCAGCTGACCCAGGGATTGAAGGGGTCGTCTCGTGCAGCTCCCTCCCTGCCCATGCCCAGGGGGTGCCAGGGGATAGCAGGGACCATCTCGTGCAGCTTCCTACCTACCCACCCTCACAACCCAACCGACCTGATGGTGGCAGGGGTTGATTCCTGGAATCAACCCTTGTCAACCTAGGGCCTTTTTTTTTTTTTAATTTAAATGATTTTTTATAATGTTTATTTTATTCTTTACTTTTATTTTTATGTTTAATTTTCTTGATTTGTGTATACTTATTATTTTAATTTTTTCTATATTTATTTTATGTTTTAAATTAAAAAAATGGTTTGTTGATTCTTTTCTTTTTGTTGAAATTTATAAAATTTTACAAGGAAATTTTAATTTTTTTTACATTTTTATAGTTTTTTGTCTTTTATTATATTTTAATAATTTATTTTATCTATCAGCTTTTTTTTATTTCTTCTTTATTTTTATATTGTTTTATTATTATTTTTGTTTTTTTGTTTTTAATATTTGAGATTTTGTTTCTCATGTATTATTTATAATTGTTTTTATTATTTTGGAATATTTGAATTTTTTTTTTTTTTTCTTTTTATAACTATTTTTATATTTATTTTATCTTTTTATGTTTTATTATCAATATGAAAATCACCAACATTTAAAATAAATTTACACTTAAAACATTAGAAAATTTAAAGTTTAAAAAATAAGCCCTCTAAACAAAAATGTTTGATATTACATCAATACTTTTCAAAATCAATATGAAAATCACTAACAAAAAAAATGTTCATAGTTGATCCATAAAAAAATTTAAAGTGTCAAAAATAATCCCTCTGAAAAAATGTGTTGATGTTGCATCAACACTTTTCAAAATCAGCATGAAAATCACTAACATTTAAAAAAAATGTTCACACTTGATACATAAGAAAATTTAAAGTGCCAAAAATACGCTCCAAAAAAAATGCATACTCTGAATCACCACTTTTCATACTCAAGTCATTTTTTGCTACTTCAAAAAAATGAGTACTGGGTAATTTTCTCGTTTGATTGATAACTATGTTTATGTTCTTTCATTTATTATTGGTCCTCTTCTTCTATGCGACCATTGGTATTTTCTAATCTTGTTTGCCCCACCCACCTCCTCTTGGCGGGATATGCACTACAAAGTCTCTCCTCTAGTGTTTTACTCCCTATTTTTCTACTTCGACCACTCGATTATGGCTTATTCTCCTTAGGTTGTCTCCTCCTATCCATTTTTTCAATATTTGGTCCTTGAAATTGCTTTCATTTTCACTGGCCTCTCCCTTACTTATCCCTCCTATACAGATTTTTCTCTAAGCTCCAACCTTTGGAGACACTTTCCTTTATTCAATATTTTATTTTCATCATAGGTAACAATAGCCAATGCCTTTTCATCGGTCCAAAATTCATTGAGGGCCTACTTATTTTCAGGAGTAAGGGGGCTCTAACACTTACCACAAAGATACATAAATAACACCCTATAGGACATTATAGAGGAAATTACTCAAGTGGAGTGAGACATGGCTAGGAAATATGGGTGTTTGACATATTCTAAAGTGCTTAGGGAAATAGCTAATTGGGTGCCTAATAATGGACATGCCATGGGTAACTATAGCATGTACATGTATATTATTCACATTTACTAATATAAAGCCTTTGTGGGGTTGGTTCTTATTGGATCAAAATGAGGCATAAGAAATCCTTCTTATGTTGGATAAACTACAACTAATGTTGAGGAACCTATATAAGAGTGTAGGTCATATTAAAGGCTATCTAGACCTCCCACACATTTTGGATGCTCTTTATGCTATAGCAAGGATCCCATCACACCAGATGCATTAGATTCCTTAACATTCAAATAATGGCTTCTTGTCTCTCTAGTTTTTCAAGTTACTTTTATCATTTTTTTATTTCTATGTCAGTTACTAGATCAGGCATCTTAGCTAAACAATATAGTATTTATATTTTTTCACAAGCTTTCAAAAATAGTTTGTTTGGATATTGAAAAAGTTATGGACTTTCTGCATGTTTAGTTTTTTAAGTGGAAGACCATGGAAAAACATAAACTACTTTTATATCACTTTCTAAAGCTTAAGAGAATTTTACTTTACAAAAAAACACATAATAGAATGAATAGTTATTTCTTGGTGATGTAACCCGAATTGGATGAACCATGTAATTTTTATTTCTTTTGAATTTTTTATGGTTAGTTTTTATGTGTACCTATTATATTTTAATATATACCTCTTATTTTATAACAATTGGTTTTAGAACCAGAGGAATGGATGAAAGAAGAAGTTGCTACTTGGTTAAGAAAGAAATGTAGCATTTGTTCAGGCCATAAAGTGGTTGAGAGTTGTGTATGAACGACCTACATGGAGATGACATTAGGTAGTTGGTTTATGAGGAAGTCAAATACCAAATCCATCATAGAAAAAACATAGATAAGAAGGTTTGTTAGAGGTAGAGAGAGAATTTTCATAGTAAGTACACATCAATTCCTATTGTGAAGAAAAAATTGTGCAACATGAATGTGCAAATATTCCTATTATGTAAATTTTTTTGAACGCATACCTCTTAGTTAAATATTTTTTTCCCAACATTGATAATTCCCTAACACCCCCATGCTAAATACCTTTTAAAAATTTAGTATTAGTTTATGTGTTATAATAGTAAGTTATGTAGAAAATTTCAATGCACACTTTTACGAAAATTATATCGTTTGTCACCTACACTGATGTGAAAATGGAGGAAAGATTCTCTTATCAAACACTGATCGTCCTCTCACACTTTGAAAGTTATCAAAATGGGTCTTTAAAGGTAAATAAGTTTCACAACCTCTTCAATATGGTGAGTTAAGTTTTCACATGAACTTAAAAGAGAAACAAATTCACATGAAACTTAAGATGATAAACATGAAGAGAAGAAACTAGTATTTGATGACAGAGTTCACTGATCCTGGGCTATGTCTTCTGGCCTAGTCTAATAGCTAGACCATTTTATTGATTTCAACATAAAATGAGTAAATACAACTTGTTGAGAGTAGAGTGTCTTATTTTTCCTAGAAATAAACATTATCCTACAAATTATTCTCACTCAAAAAGATAACACCCTATAGAAAGTCATAAAAATGTCAACATAAAAATGGGTCTCACACAATATGTCCTTGTACACCACCTGAAATCAAAAGCATAAACATGCAACTCCTTCACAATGAATAGTTAAAAGGGCTTCTCTCCTTAACACATTAAGAAAAGACTAAAAAGAGATTCTCTACTGAAGTAAAAACTATTGCAGATGAAACTAGAAGGCTAGAAAACCTCTAACTAGGCTCTCTCTGTGATCAAATATGCCTCCAAGTTGTTTCAAAATTGTCTATGCCTCTAGCAATTAAAGAATGGATTCTGTAAAAATTCTATCATAAAATTGTCAAATAAAAAAACAGAAGCTTCCATTGAGTACAAGATGCTACAAAACCCCCATCTAGGCTCTTGTTGAGCTCAAAAAGGTTAAAAATTTAGCAAGATATACTTCTCCAAGACAAGATCTTCTATATATCCCACAAATTGGCCAAACATGCTAATTGCACGATGATTTTTCCCTTTACATAGTTCATCGGGAAAAAATTTCTCCCCGGATCAACGCAATTCTTGTCGTAAAAAGTGCAACTATTTCCTCATTAAATTTCTCAATAACCCCTATGTGTTAGATCACAATGACATGACACCCACCAAGACGAGGGCTGAGACCAACTGCCTGCCCCCGCCAGATTCAACCTTTGTTCCATCGAGATAAGGTCATGTGGACAATGATTTCGACAGGGGTCGGGGTCAAAATCTCGCTCCCAACTATTTCCTTTAATGGTAATAATTGTTCACAAAAAAGTAGGAAACGGGGCTTATTTTCCCACACCCTCCACCTATAGCTCCCACCTTTGGTTACATGAACCCCGTATGCCCAGGGTTGGAGCTTCAACTCCATCCAACTCCCCTTCGGGGTGTTGATGGTCCTATGGGCCGGTCATGACCATGGGTCAGGATTTACTACCCCTACCTCTCTGCCAAGAACCTTCGTGTGGTCGTGTGGGTATACACCATGACTTAGGGTCGGGGCTAGCTACTTGATCCCTCCTCTGAATGCTAAAAACATATGACCTTAAATTTAAGCCACGAAAAATATGGTTAAGAACTTGTGCAATGACATTATGGTTAAGCGTTGAAATGTGTTGTTCTAGGTTGAGGGGTCAAACCCCACTAAGGCCTTTGGGCCTATATATAAAAAATTTGGCCAACCATGGGTTGCCGTGTGGCAGATTTTGGTTAAGGCACCTCAAAACCGCACAAATCAACCAAAACGTGTCAAATGAACCTGTACAAAGATGTCACATGTTGACAATTGATCGGTCCTCTACCACCATACCCTACAAAGTTAGTTGATGACATCAACTATACACACTTCCCAGTCAACCCTACTATTGACTTTTTAGTTGTTAGTCAAAAAATTTTGAACGTAATCACTTCTTGATACGACGTTTGATTGAGGCAATTTTAGCATCACCAAAATCATGACGAAGAACACTACGACTTGAAACTCATTTTAGGATATTTTAATAACTTTCATTTTTGAGCCTATTTTTGATCTCCGGATCATACCTCCCCAATAGGAACTTTTGGACCTCTAAAACTTTATCTTCACTTAGAAAATAAGTGAGGAAAAAGGTCATTAACTTTCTCGATTTCAAACCTTTTTCTTTCATTTGAATTGATGCAGTCAATCTCAAATCAAGGTATTCCACCTTCCCTCTATGTGAAGTCCTTATCTTCATGTCAATAATTGTGGCTTGCTACAATTCTCTTAAACATGCAGGAACGCAATTTTTTGTGGATGGAATTTGAATATTCTCTCTGAAACCATCTTTCTTTGTCTCAAACAAAATTCATGTTGAAGTCTCTCTTTGTGATGATAAACCTCATTTTCCACCTGGAAATCTGAATCAACTTAATGTTTTCCATGCATTAATTTACACTTTTCTTTGTTGTCCTCAATCCGCACTTGTACAATGACATACTTGCCTTTTTCCACATTGCCATGGTCATCTTCTAAACAATCTTTACCAAAGATCAAATTCACAAACAAGCTCCACATTGAAATACTTGTATAACTAAGTGATTGACTGAACTATAGACATATTAGATGAAATACAAATGCTCATGCTAAAAGTCCTTAGACTAATGGACTCATTATCAAGCCAAGATAACATGGCATGCCAAAGAAAACACACTTATTACAAATAATTTATTGTACATGACCTTACTTCAAAAAGTACCCAAACGAGAATATACAACAAGTAATTACAATTTACAAAGCATGAAAATTGTACAAAAGAGTCTACCCATTCTTTTCCTATCTAGGCTTATGGGTTCTGTTTTTGCACTCTCTTTTCTCCGAAGGATACTTTAGGAACAACATCAATTCCAATTTTTCCACCTATCACTTTCCTTGCAATTCCAATTCTTGGTCATGCCTTTTGGCCTTACCAATGCACCTTATACATTTCAAGTTTTGATGAATTCCATTTTGAAACCCTTTGAAAAATTTTGTTAGTATTTTTTTATGATATACCAAACTACAGCAAGTCTTGGAAGGATCATGTTGACCATGTTGTCAGGGTGCTCAAGGTATTAGAGGAGAAACAATTATATGCAGAAAACTCCAAATGTTTCTTTGGAGTACAAGAGGTGGAATATATGGGTCATATTGTATCTCATGAGGGTGTTAAGGTATACCCTAACAAAATTAAAGTCATTAAGAAATGGAAAACCCAAACATCGATCAAGCATATGTGAGGATTTCTCGGGTTGACAGGGTATTATCACAAATTTGTTAAGAATTATGAGAAAATAGTAGCACCTTTAACAACATTATTGAAGAAAGATGCATTTTATTGGACTCCAGAAGCAACTAAGGCCTTTGAGCATCTTAAAGAGGCAATGTGCCAAGCATCAGCCTTATCTATGTCATACTTCACAAAAATATTTATTGTGGAATGTGATGCCTCAAGAAATGGAATTGGTGTTGTTTTAAAGCAAGAAGGAAGGTTGATTCTTGTTTTGAAAGTCTTCCAATAAAAGGAAAGTATTTACACAAAGCTATTGATGAGAAGGAAATGTTGGAAATACTACATGCACTTAAGAAATGGCGACCTTACCTAATGGGAAGGAACTTCAAGGTAAAAACATATCATGATAGTCTTAAATACATTTTAGAACAAATATTGTCTTTAGAGGAACAACAAAAATGGGTCACAAAGATGTTATGTTATGACTTTGAAATCATCTACAAAAAAGGGAATCAAAATGTTCTTGCATATGCACTCTCAAGAAAGGATGAGGATGTGGAAGCATTTATTTCTGCCATTTCTATTATCCAACTAGATTGGATAACTGAAGTGAGGGATGAATGGAAGAATTTTGAAGAAGTGTGGGCACTAATTCAAAAGTTGCAACAAGATCCTAGTACATCTGATACATTTCGTTGGGAAAGTGATGCATAATGGTACAAAGATTGCTTATACCTTTGTAGGAATTTCCAACTCAAACAAAATATTATTTTGGAATTGAACACCTCTCCCTTAGGAGGGCACTCGGGAATTTTAAAAACTTACCACAGGATTAAGAAATATAATTTTTGGGATGGCCATAAATATGATATTCAAAATTTTGTGGCGGAATGTTTGGTTTTCCAACAAAATAAACTTGAGACAATTAAGACCCCGAGTCTATTACAACCTTTATCCATTCCAAGTCAATGTTGGGAGGAGGTTTCAATGGATTTTATCATAGGTTTACCCAAGTCTGAAGGAAGGAGTGTCATCATGGTGGTAGTTGATATACTTACCATGTATGCACACTTTACCCTTTGATGTATCTCCTTAAACTTCATTACAGACTGCGACTGAAACTTAGGCTTCTTAAAGTCAATGTTCAATGTCTGTTGAGTCTCTTCCATCGTCATGTTAGGTCTACCTTAACAGAACTTGATATACCAAGTTAGTGTCCTATCCCGCAGTGATGTGACCGTTGTGCTTTATTTATATTATCATCAGTAATCCAATGTGTTGTCCACACAACATCTGCAACTTACAAGAATTTTTCGGGGTATTCACTTCCTACCCTTTTAAATATTGGCATCTTCATTGTGTTCTCCATGTTGAATGGTTGATGCAGAGGTGGAGGTGGAGGTGAAGGTGTAGGTGTATGCGGCGGAGGTGGAAGTGGAGGTGGAGTGGATGGATGAGGTATCCTCGACACACCCAGACATAATATCTGTAGCACACTTCATAGTGTACTCAGAATGGTTCCTTCGTCGTGACTAGATGAGGATCCTAACAACAGACTTTATTCAGAGCCCAATTCTCCATTTCTTCTGGAGGATTTTCCACTTCACGTAGTCCCAAACATCAAGGCAATGGCATAACCCATTTTTCACACAACAACATCTTAATCCAAGTCTTCAAGGATTTTCAGTACGTACCTCGTGGTCCCTTGAAGAACCTATGTTTTGCTTCAATATAGTTAATAGTTGTATCGATCATGAGCTCAGTGACAAATCCTCCTAAGATACAATCAATCCAGTGATCGACATCATGCGCGATGTTATTTTTGGAAGCTTCCAAGCACTTCACCAGTTTTGGAGTCCACACAATAGGGTCGTCAAGCCTCCACGTATCCTGACTATCCACTAATCTACACATCCACTTGTGTAATGCACAAGGAAAGAAACAAAAAAATGCTTATGTATCGTCTGTGTACAGGTATCTATTCAACCACTCTTCCTTGGATAATCATGGGTTTATGTTCTCTTGAGGTACATTTTTGGGTAAACAACGCAAAAATGTGACCACCCTTGTTTCATAGGACCACCGAAAAATGTGAATCCTAGCAAAGTCCAACGAACTACTAGGTTAAAACTAATGCCTAGCTCCATTTAATTGTGGTTTATTTTCTATGTTTTAAACTAAGTATTGGATATATGTTTCTCTTATTTATTTTCCACGAAAATTGCATCATCATAGATCCTACTATGGTCTCTTTGATCCTATTTTATTGGCACCTTAGCAATTACAAAATTATTTGCTTGGATAACATTTACCTTGAGGGGGTGATAGCATATATTGCATGTTACAACTACTGAGCAATGCTATATAATCATATGGAGGTTCTCTAAAATTGTTGGTTTTAATTTGAAATTATCTGCAATCAATAACTTTGGAGAGGAATAAGAAGAAATTAGCTTTGTATGGTATTTGAAGTGGCTTCAGTATTTGTTCCATAAGCCTAGCAATAAAATTTCTTAAATAGAATGGGAGCTTTCTTCTTAGATGAGAAATGCAACTCTACCTTACACATGCTTGGCTACAAATCCATATCCCCCAAGAAAAAATGTGGGAGGGACGAGAAAATTATGCACAGTTATGCCCAGAAAATGGAGAGGGAAGTTCTCAAAATGGTTGTGGGTTTGCTTCATTCTTTGGAGAGAGAGGTAGTCACATGTAGGAGCTTATAAAAACTTCCCTCTAGGCCACCTGTCATCCATCTATGTGGTTGGATTATACGATAGATGATTGCAGAGTGTTCAACGATTCGATCAAGCTAATGTAGTTGGATGAAGAATTCATTTGGAGCCTAATTCCTTAATATAATCAAAGAATTTAAGGCTGAACAGTGATGCCCTAACCAAACACCCACTAGGGCACAAATGATAGGTTTATTTTGAATCCTCTTAAGGACATTTGGAAGGTAGATTTGTGAGAATTCTTGGCACATTTTTAAGGTTAAAGTGTTGGTATAATTCTGAGGGTAAGTTTGGAGAGTTGTTGCAAACAACTACAAATATTTGAGCTTACAAATTTGAGTCATCTTCTGTGAGTTGGAAATGTCTACGGTTTCAACTATCCCTTGAGATGAGTGAATTATGTATCCACAGTTTAAGATTATCCAAGACAAACAGTCCAACACCAATCTGCATCCTTTCTTGAGGATACTGTGGAAGACCCTTTGTACAAAATTACATCATACTTACATAATACGCACCTATTTTGATCATGATGTGAATTTGTATTTCGTTTAATAAGAACTTCTTCATAGAACCTCAATTATGTTGGTTAGCTAACATATTAATCCAATATGTTTTTTAATGTATTTCATTTCTCTACATCTCTGCATCTTATTTAGATTTCCCCATTCCCATGTCGCGATTGTTCTTCAATTTATGCTTTACGACATTTCCTTTGCAAAATCAGATGCAAATACTAGTTTATCCTTATAATTATATGATAATTGTTCTCAGACATTTGCCATAAAAGTAAGATTAGTATCCAATGATGTGGCTACTAAGAGGCTTAAGTCATTTATGGCATTTCTTAAATATTATATGAGGGCCAAGGGTCTTTCCAACCTATATCCTCGAGGTCTAGTGAAATAGTCCTTCCATTTGTGCAATGAACATAAGAATGTATCCCTTAATATGTTTCGTAACAATAGAATATTTTTCTAATAAAGAATTACAAGAGAACGTTATTGTGAATTCAAGAATATGCCAACAATTTTGACGTTTATTGATGTTGACTTTTTACTATTTTATCCTATAATTAATTATATATATATATATATATATATATATATATATATATATATATATATATATATATATATATATATATATATACAGAGTCGTCTAAGGAGACGGAGGAATCGCTCGGACGGCCAAAAGTGGTCGGAATCCAGGCAAAAAGAAATCAAGAAATTGTGTACAAGTAGTGTTTGAATCATGTTTTCGATGGTGGAAATGGATTCAGCACCATCAAAATCGTCTAGGGCACCTAAATTTTAAAGTTTAACAATTATAACTTGGATTTACAAAAATTCCTCCAAGCAGTGTCGTTAGACTACGGCTATATAAATGAACCTCATTTGGACCTTATTAAAAAATTTGAACTCAAACCCAAACCATATGACATTATTTATAACTAGTTATCATTCCCTCAATCATCAACTTTATATAAACATTCATTTATTTATTATAAATTTTATAAATATTTTGATATATAGTTTAAGAATAAATTTCCATTATTGCATAATACTTTTCATGTTTAATTAGATAACATTTTCAAAACTCATTTAATAAAATTATAAAATGGAGTTGTTTTTAGTGCGATTTTTTGGACTTTCGGTACAAGGATTTTTTGGACTTTCGGTACAAGAATTCTGGGAAAAAATTGAGGTTAAATCTTAATTTTTGTTATATAAACTGGTTTTCTGAGTGTATATATTGGCTGAACACCTTGAAAAACCCTAGGCCACTTAGATTGTGCATGGATTAGTCACCAAATTTGTAATTTCAAAAAATTGAGGTTAAATCTTAATTTTTGTTATATAAACTGGTTTTTTGAGTGTATATATTGGCTGAACACCTTGAAAAACCCTAGGCCACTTAGATTGTGCAGGGATTAGTCACCAAATTTGTAATTTCAATAAAATTCTTGACAGATTTTAGAGAAATTAAAACAAAAAAACCGATAAAAACACTTCCAAAAAATCACACTAAAATAACTTATTATAAAATTATAATAAAAATCACAGCATCGATCTTTATTCGTTTTACCAGATTTGACAGCTTTGACAACTATCATCACATTTTTTGAATGGTCCAACCTATTTCATTCAATTTTTTCCTTTGGTTAAAAATTCTATTCAATTCATATGGAGAAACGTACTTGTTTTTAATTTTTAAGCATTCATGGTGAATTACATCACCAATATTATATGGTTTAAATCATATTCAATCGGGCTTATACTAAACTTTTATGAATAAATTATAATTAAAATTGGGTAATAGTGAATATTATATATATATAGAATTATAATTAAATAATTTTTAAATAAAAATTATTTATTAGTATATTTATATAGATAAATTGTTTAAGCAAATACTAATAAATATGAAATAATTTTTTTTAAATATATTTTATATAAAAAAAAAACTAATTAAATTCAAATTTATTTTGTTGAGTTGAGGCTTTTGTGATCCATATTAATTTTATGAGAGATTTTTCCGCGTACATCACGAGAAATTTTATTTGTCGACGCATTTCGAACCAACTAGTGTGGTTCATCCTCAAGACAAGCTGAATGAGCAGATCAATCATTGCATGTTAAATAAATAGACCAGAAACTCCAACAGCTAAAAAAATGGCTATATTGACAACGACTAGATTTGACTAATTACAACCATTATTTAATTAAAAAGGAACCTAGGTTGGTTAAATGGACCATTTTTAACCACCTATAATTATATATATTAATAAATTATATCAACTCTATTTTATTAAATTAAAATTAAAAATCCAAAAATATTTTTATTTTAT
>APFE030956156.1:0-14168 GCA_000404065.3 Pinus taeda | reverse complement strand
TTAGTTTGTGAGTGCAAATATTGAAGTGGTTGATGATCTGTATGTATGATTGTTTCTTTGCCCATTAGGTAATGTTTCCACTTTTTCACACTCTACACTAATGCATACAATTCTTTATCATATGTGGGATAATTAACTACTGCAAAAGTAAATGTCTCAGAATGATAAAATATGGGTTTATCGTGTTGCATCAACACCATTCCCATGGCATAGTCACTGGCATCTGTTTCAATCTCAAATGGTCTTTGAAGATCTGGCAATGCTATTACTGGTGCTATGCTAATTTTTTCTTTCAAGGTGTCGAAGGCTTTCTACTATTTGCCTCCCCATTGAAACACCTTGTTCAATCCCATCAAAGCATGTAAGGGAGCTACAATCAAGGAAAAGTTAGCAATAAAATTTCTCCAATATTGTGCTGCTCCTAGGAAACTCCTAACTTTTGTAGCAGATTTGGGTTTAGGTTAGTTTACAATGACTTCAACCTTAGAGGGATCTATCGTCAATTAACCACCCCCTACAATATGACTCAAATAATTTAAATATGTTTTTCCAAATTCACATTTTGATAACTTAACATAGAGATTTTCTCTTTTCAAAACATCTAGAATCTGCTTTACATGCTTCAAATGTTCTTCCCATGTTTTACTAAAAACAAAAATGTCATATAAATATGCAATTACAAAATCATCAATAAAAGATCGGAGTACATCATTCATAACTCTCATGAAAGAGGCAGGAGCATTAGTTACGCCAAAAGGCATAACCAACCATTCATACAACCCTTGCTTGGTTTTGAAAGAAGTCTTCCATGCATCTTGTTCTACTACTCTGACCTGATGATAGCCACTACACAAGTCCAACTTGGAAAAGCAAACAACTTCTTTCAGCTGATCTAATAGATCATTAATGCGAGGAAGAGGCAAACCTTTAGGTTCTTGAAATAGGATGTCATATTCTGAAACAACTTTATCTAAATCAGTTTTTTGTTTAGCATCACAACCTTCAAATGCATTGATTTTATCAGGGGTATTTTCCTTTACAACCATTAGAAAAAATTGCTTGCATGAATTTACAATTCTTTTCATCTACCCTGAGTTTATGAGAGTGTAGTTATTTCTAAGCTGATGAGCTCTTACAATATATTAAATTCCACCTTTTATGAGTTGATACTTATTTTCAGTTCTATAAAAAATGGCCTTTCTATCATACAAGTAAGGACTTCCTAAAGAAATACCACATATATCCAAGGGAACTATATCTAACTCAACCTCATCTACAAAAGTTGACCCAATAGAAAACCTAAGTTTACATTGTCTAGTCACTGTAGTTTTGCTTTATCACATACCCAACCTAATGGATATGGCTTCTTGTGAGGTGTTGTTAGTAAGCCCAACTTCTTTACAATTGTTTCAGAAATTAAGTTTACTTGTGAACCACTATCAAATAAAGTATCAATCTTTTGATGCTTGGAAATAACTCTAATATGAAAAAGCTTATGTATTTTCCTCTCATTATCTTCATTATCAAGAGATTGAGCATAATTAATTGTAGATGCTACAAAATTTTTACCTTTTATACCTGTGGCTATGATTGTTGTTTCATCACCTGGGTCTAACCCCCAAATATTTCTGAGTAGCAGCAACAATATTCTTCTTCTTACCACCGAACTTCTTGTGTTTCAGCTCCAGATGCAAAGACCAGCAATGTTCATCATCATGTCCATCCTTCTTGTAGTGAGTGCATGAAGGTTTGTCTTTCTGTACAGCGTTTGCCTTCCTCTCTTTCCATTTCTTCTTCTTCTTTTCCTTGTTCTTGCTTGTAGTGGTTTTTGATGATTCCCCAATCTCTGGGTTCACATTCTTTCCTCTAGCCTCTAGATGTGTAGCCTGAATGGATACCTCATCTATACTAGTAGGGTTAAACATGAGAATAGTGTGCCTCAAATAGCTATGCAGACCACCTATATACTTCAACAAAGTTTCAAGTGAGTCTAGAGAAATGCCTAGAATTAAAGCACTTTTTTCTAAATTCCTGGGTATCACTTTGTACACTTTGCCCCTTTAATTGGTGAAGAGTTTGCCAACTCATCATTGCTTGCTACATATAAGCTAGTGGATAGAATTGTTTTTTAATGGCAGAAGCAAATTCACTCCAGGTAGAAAGAATTTTACCATGCTTCTTCAAATCAGCTTGTGTCCTGCCTTCCCACCACACTAGGGTAGTTCCTCCAAGGCGAAGGCTGGCCAGCTAAATCTATCTCCTTTTTGAATCAATGTTCTGCTCCCTGTAATATACATCAATCTGTCTAATCCAGTTATCTAGCTTTTCTACATTTAATTCTCCATCATAGATTGTCAAATCAAACTTTACATCTAATTTAATCAAAGATGTTTTCTTCTTTTTATTTTTAGGGCTAGAAGGAGGTGTTGATGGAGGAGGCTCTTCCCCTTTCCCTTTTCCTTCTGAATGGGAAACTAGAAGAGGTTCCTCTACTCCTTTGCCAGTTTGAGATGCTAAAGCACTTTCACCTTGGCCTTTCTTAAATTCTCGATACATCTCTTCCACCATGGGTCTCATGGTCATGAAACTGTCCATGAACTAAGGTTCTAATCCCAAGGGAATCTCTAATTTTCCTCCGAGGATAAACTCTTCCAATTTCTGGATTGGCCTCAACAAGTTCTCCTTCTCCTAGTTTGAGATTTGACCTAGTTAGCATTCAACAATCCAACACAAGCTTTTCTAACCTTAGCAAACCTAAAGCTATGATGCCACTTGATCTGAAAATGAGATCTTAGACTAATATTAAGGTATTATAGACTCATGTGCATGGATTTTCCTACATTACTTAGTGCAATGGATCGATAAGATTGCGAATAATATAGGCAATGAAACATTTAAAGAAACATAATATACAAACACACATAACACACCAAAACTCCTAGGCTACGTCTCCTGGTCTAGCCTTCAGTGGTGACCTCTCTATTATGTCTTCAAGAGAAGAGTTTTACAAAATGTGAGCTCAAATTGAGTCTCAACACAACAAATACAAAACAAGAGGAGTTTGCTTGAATCCCTCAAGCCTCTCTGAGTACACAGTCACTCTCTATCTCTGTCTTCCCTCTGTCTCAGCACTACTTGTCTTTGTCTCTCTCATTCTGTGGATTTAAATCCAATCGGCGATGTCTGTTCATTTCCCCTTCTCGGGCTCTCTAGCTCTCGGCCTCTGTCCGCTCGAATCCCCTTCTGAGCGTTAGCAATCATGGCATAACGTCTTCAGGGAAGGTGGCCACCTGTTCTGCAACGGAAGGGACCATCGGGCCTTTGAAATCCCAAAAAATAGTGTTCTCTGTTTACACAGAGAAATATACTAAAAACATAGGAAATTTCACCAAACTGCCATTTATCAGACTTCAAATATCCTTAAATACACTCTATACTCTTATCGGGTCTTTTTATATATCGCTATCGCATCTCCACCGTTGATATGAGTGATCTTGATCCAATGGTTGAGATCCATTTCGGGCAGCTCATGTGTACAGGGGTTAACCACCCGAAAAGGGTGGTTTTCCCTCTTTGGCGCCTAGCCACGTGGCAGCCAGTGTATGGGGTCGGGCCGAGCCCAAACAAAACCACTTCTTGCCTATGGCCCACCCGAAATCCCACTCATTTCGTGGTTTCCCTTTGTGTTTGAAAAATACATTAAAACATTGAAAATCTTGCAAAATGGATTTATGGCGGACTTGAAATGTTATACATGTGCATTCATAAACCCTTTTAGATCCGGTTTCATCGCATCGGGCACATTTCCTTTGCAATTAACTTATTTGGTGGAAATGTGAAATACAAAGGAAAATGCCATTTTCCAGATTTCAAAATATATAAAATATCGCCTCTAGCCCTATCGGGTCTGACTGTTGTAAGCCATATTTATATCGGCCCCGCTCCTTTGTGTAGCTCCAATGTGATATTGCGATGTGATTTATCACAATAACATATTGCATAGACCCCGTGGTTGTTTGTAAGCGCTCCATTATAATCACCGATTGCGATATCGTGAGTTAACTAGGGCCGTCGATCTACGCGCTTGATCGATGGTCCTCGTTGACCCATTCTAATCGTGATTGCAATTGTCATATGCTAGGCTCCGATATCCTCCACATGCTACCGCTAATTGCGATATGCCGATCGGATCTGGATCGTTGATCAGCTAGATCCGACAGCTCTTATATGTCATTCCTTTGACCTCCGATAGGCCTTATTTCACTGTTTTCTTCATGTTTTTGCCTCCCGATAGTGTAGTTCGCCTTTTCAAAAGGTTCTTTTCAGGAAATAGTTTTGAATGTTTGAAGACTTAGAGGGTGTTTTAGATCCATTTTGGATCAAGGGTGATGTTTTACAATTGCATTATGAGTATTCGTACCCATGTGTTGATCCTACGAAGCCACCAGAATTTGATGATGCCCCTTGTGAAGGTTTAGGGACACATCAGGAAGTTGAGGCACTTTAGCTTCCATTGATGGTTATGTCATGTTCTCACAATCCTTGTGAGACCCTTGAACGAGGTCAAATTAGGGTTCCCTCACACCATGATCCTCTTGGAATCATCTTTTTGAATGTAAGCTCATCTTGGAAAGCCTCTAATTTAGGTGAGGTTTCTCCAAACACATCTTTCCACCCCTTTTGAGATGAAATGCATCAACCTCTAAACCCTAATTTGTTTGTTGAAGGGAGTACACTGCCCATTGTCTCAAATATTTTTTATTGTTTCCCAGTCAGTATGGATCATGAACAAGTACAAGAAGGTGATTACTTACAATCCACTACATGTGAGGGTACCAATCACCTAAACCCTTCTTTTCCTAAGTCTCTTCCGGTTGATTAACTTCATTCTTAGGAACTTGAAGAATTTGATCTGTTAAACTACCAATCTATCAGTATCCATACATCTAATCCAATCAACAATATATTCACTGATAATTATCATGTCACAACTAATGATGACCATATGCATTCACCTATTAATCTTATGAAACCACCAATGTTTGATGGCTTGCCGTTTGAAGATTCAGAGATTTTTCAGGACTGCAAGGCACTTCAACTTTTGTTGATGGTTAAGACAGGTCCTCATGCCCTCGACGAAATCCATGGAAAACTTCAAACTAGGGTTTAGTTTTTACATGCTTGAATCCTCTTGTATCTCAGTTACGCCCGGCGTAAACCCCTCTTTTTAAAGTCATCAAGTTGATCATCCTCAATATCATGGTAGGGTTGCCGATTGGCTAGAAGGATCTTATCTAATAGATTTCTACACTAATAGACAACATCTTTCCTTGCTTACATTGGATTTAGGTTTAAGCACGAATTGATGTATGTCATGGTTGGGTGATTATAAATTTCAAGTATTTGATTTTGTTTACCAAGATTGGATTGTAGTTTGGCTTGAATGGTCTTTTCTGGAACACTTTCTTGTAAGTGTGACCTTATTTTTGTTGTGCATGTTTCATAGGTGAGCATTTTGGTTTTTGCACAATTCTTTTTACATATTCTAATCGCTAACATCTTTGTTTTTGTAGGTCGGGAACTATTGTATTGGTTGCATTGGAAGTTTGATTTCACATGACTCAGCCTCCTCTCTGGTTAAATTAGGGTTTAAGGTTTATACTAATTAGGTTTAGGTTTTTCTTATTAATTTGATGATTAATGTTTTCTTCTTAGCATTTTCTTTATGGTTTAGATATGCCTAGTTGTGTTTTCCTTATCATAGTTGATGAGTTGTTGTGTGGCATTAGGAATTTAATCTTGCACTCATGAAATCTTTGCATATGCATTGCATTGGTATTTTATCTATAATTGGTTGATTTCTTCCGCACATTTACATAAAAAGCATTGCATTGCATCATAGGCTCTTCCTGTTGCATTACATCATGTGTTCATCTTCTTGCAAAGTGTGCACTGGCCATGGACCTAACCCTTTATTTTCCCTATGCTATGTGTCATTTCACAAGCCTTCACAAACCTAGATTTTTCAAACCGTTGGTGTTGTGCCTAGCTTTATCACACCTATTTTCATGTGCTGAAATGATTTTACCTCTTCACACATGTTGAAACCCTAGAATAGTCCCCCTGATCACCTTGCCCTAATATCAAAACCCTAACCTAATTATTGTGTGTGGTGCAGTGGTTACTCCAAGAGGTAACTTCTCTTAGAACTGGTTGTCAAAGTTACATCCTCGACATCTTTCCTACAAGTATAACTCGTTAGAAAGGAAAATAGGAATAAGTTGCTTGTGGGGAACCCTAATCAGTTCGCATGACCTATATCCATAACCTGAACCTTGTGCTCAACATGGTCTCGAATGTTTCAATGACTTGTTTCATTGTTCACCTGTTAACTAGAGATGATATGTGGAAGCTTGGCATGAGGACAAGTCAAAACCAGAATATATTTTAGTTTTTATTAAAGAAGAAATAACTTCCCTTGCTCGTAAAATAAGTTGGGATCCCTTATCTTCCCTGTTGCAACGAATGCCCAATAATAAGTGAAAATGCACACATGAAAGAAAATGAAATTAAATAAAGGGTAAAGGAACAAGAAAGGCTTCTTGCAAAGAGAGGTAATGCAACGACTTCGTCGGAGTGCTAACCAGGATCGTTGGTAGCAGAGAAACATCTATGATTTCTTGAAGTGACTCTGTCGGGGTACTGTCCAGGCCTGCTGGCAGTGGAGCAACACAAAAACTTATTTTAAAATTTTTGAATACAATAAACCCTCTACCTTGTTATTTGCATCATCATCAACTACTGACATGCGTGAAATTCTAATTGGGTGTTTACTAACTAGCATGACCTAGCTGAGACACATCGGAAAGGAATATTTGTAAAGGTCAAGGTAATGTAGGAGCTACCCATAGGGACTGTTCAATACTTTTTTTCATCATTATTCAGACTCGAACTATGATAGGGATGTTGGCAAAAATGTTGGATTTTACCAGTGGTTTGCCAATTATTGTAGCCGCTACATCAACACCCAAAATTTTTGGGCATATCCAAAATTTTGGGTCCCCCCCTTCTACTTGCCCTAGGATATTAAGGGTTTTATAAGGTTTTCAACTAGTTATTTTCCACGCGACCCTTCCTATCAAACCTTGTTGATGTGCTCACTCACACCTCACACATTGCATCCATGCATCATGTTTTATCTCAGTTATAAACCTTATGATTGCATTAGGGTTTGGAGGTTTTTTTCTTCAATGAGAATTGAGAGACCTATGAGTTCAAAACCTATCCTCCTATAGTGTACATTGCCAATTAGTGGAGGCACCTGTATTTCAATGGGCATAACTTTAATTTGGATTTCCTTATGGTTGACCATATTACGGTTTGGGAGAAATCCTAGATTGTCAAAATTAAGGTTCCCTTCATGATTTAACCTAATTCATATACCTTTGGGGGTGCATTCTCATCGACATTGCTTGGCATCATGGTAAGAATCATTGTATTTCTTTTCCCCTAGGTTCATGATTGGTTCCCCATCTCAACGTGTGCATTGGGGTTCGTAAGAGTGTCATCTTTCCCATGCATCTTTGAAGTCCCAAATCGACACAATCAATAATCCAACGTTGGTCTGCATTAATCCCCACCCTCCAAGCACATGGCCATGAGTATCGCAAGGAACTTTCTCTATGAATGCATCATCACCTTGAGCATCATGAAATATCAAAGTCAACTACAATTAATAGATCCATGAAAGTGCATGAATTTTGAGTTGCCCCCCAAACTTAAGCATGATTTTATCAACCAATATATTTATAACATCTTAATTTGGATCATTTATTGTTTATGCTCCTCAAATTAATTATTTTATTTGCTCATTTGTTTTTCACATGAAAATATCGCTATTGTAGACTAACTTATTTTCATCCCATCTTATTTTCAAGAAATTAGTTGAAGATGCCATGGATATAAAGTGAACTATGCTACATTTGCATTAAGTAATCCCTTGACATGACATCACTAATATTCTCTTATGACGGAGGTTTTAAATTTCCATATGAACCTCATATACTCTTTGAAGGAGTTTAAGGAAAACAAAGGGTGAATATGAGACAAAACACTCTTTAACGCATGGAAATTCTTTAATGCATGGAATGATGGATATGTAAAATTAATAAATGGGTTATTCTTTTGAGTTTGAACCATCATAATGCACTTAGAAGTCATATGGGAAATTTCATTTCTCAGAAGGATTAAAATCCATAAAGGCCAACACACACTCCAAAGTGATGCATAGGGGCATAATAATAAAGGTTGTGGAAAGTATGACAAAAGGTTGTCATGGAAGAGTGAGAATGGCTTACCATCAGAGAGATGTGTCAAAGAGGATGTTTAAAGAAAAGGGTGATGGAAACCTATTCTAGTCTCTCATACAAGCGCAATTAAAAATGGATTTTAATTGTTGAACGTTTTAAAATGATTTTCGATTCATGAGCCAACAATGGGCATAAAACGAAACCACTCCATGAGGAGAAGAATTAACAGTGAAGTTCCATATTTACCAGGGCGATGAGGAGATGAGGATGACAAATCCAACATAGAGCGAGTTGACCCAGGTTTGGCATCTAAAGTTGTTGTGGAGCTTAAAAATCTGAGGAAAGTTTATACTACACCCAGAAAATGGTAGGAGTTTTGGTCATTTGACCATGGAACAAGTATAAGAACTAAAAGAGTCCATAGGGAAGTTGAAGCAGTGAAGGGCTTCAACCTAAAACTCTATGAGGGAGAACGTTTTGGTATTGTTGGTCACAGTGGATCTGGAAAGTCTTCCATCATCTATATGATCTCTCGACTTTCTTGTTGCACATTAGGAGAAGCTTACATTTATGGACTTCTGTTAGCAACAGAAGGGGTAGATCTAAAGTCAATTTTTTTTTACTGTCCTAAGGGCAATATATTAGTGGCTTGCTATCTCCCACTGAAGAGCTAGAATATATTGGTACCATTTAGGGGAAACCATGGGATCTCAGATATTCAAGTCGGAAAAGAAAGTTAGTCAAACTACAGATTGATGAATTCTTGAAGGAAATAAACCTTATAGAAGAAGAATATAAGCAGGCACGGTACTTGAGTCCTCCTGCATGCCGAAATCTTAGCCTAGCACTAGCTCTAATTGGTGATCCCCAAGTTTTCTTGATGGACCAACCAACATTTGGCTTAGATTTAGATTCTAAAAAGTGATTCTGGAATCTCATATGTAAACTGCAATGATAAGTTCTTGCTTGTTTTCACAACAGGTTCTATGGATGAAGCAACATCTCTAGAACATCTATCCAATAAAAGGTTTATCAAAGATAACAAAAGTGAAATTGAGTCATTGCTTAGTGATAATGCTTCTAGAGTGATTAATCAGAAGGGAATTATTTTGAAAATACAGATAAAGGAATTATTATCTACTCACCTTTGGCTTTATTGGCAGAATATTGAATCAACCCTTACAACTCTTGGACTTATAGCAGTGATGACTTTGGTCGTCCTCATTATGAAATTGGAAATTGGGATGTCTTTCCCTAGAGCTATTGACTTGTTTGATAGAAACATTGGTCAAAGTATTCCTTTGTATTACATCGTTCACAATAAAGTGGATACCTCTGATGCTTAGTCTCTTTTGGAAGATTTTGGAACCAATCATGTTCTCATGGATGAGTCTTCAATTTTTATAAGATGTAATGTTTCAGGACATCTCGAGAAAAATGGCCTAAATTATATTGGGATATCCTTTGACCAACTTGATATTGCAAGTTGTGCTTTTAACTATACTGTTATGTATCAACCTTGGCATGTTCACTAGTTTCCTATTGTTATTCCCATGCTCGATAACGCCTTTCTACAACTATTATAGATTAATTACTCTCACAAGCCTCTCATAATTTTTTAAGCAGAAAATCATCCTCTTCCTTATGGTGAAGGAGAAATTAGACTAATCTTGATGGTTATATTTTTTACATCCTTTGATATACTAAAGATTAGATTGATCTGTCTACATTAGAGTTCTGGAGTAGGGTAGGGCAAGGTCATATATCTCACTCCCAAATGATAACTCTCTCCATTTAAAAGCGACTTGGCAAGAATCGCTATTACGTGACCCGTATAAGTCACAAATTCACAAAATTTTCCACTGGTCTCCAAGCCGTAGCGTAGAGCTTCACCTAGTCACACAAACTCTACGACCTTCAGTAGCTCCCTTACAATTGGAGAATGTGACCCATCTCGCTTTGTGTCCATGCGACCCTTGCACAGTCGCATTTTAAACCTAGAGAAAGCCACCAAAAGTGCGACATGTTTGAGAGTTACCACCATGCGATCCCCATAGGTCAGAATCCCTCCCATGGGTCACAGATTTACACTACAAGGCCTCGGACAAGCAGCAAAAAGTCATGACTTCACTCAAGTGCGACTATGCGACTAGTTGCAGATTCACTTGGAAGAGCCTCAGAATCAACCCTAGGATGCAACTTGAACATGGATGTGACACATGCGACCTCCTTTCAAGGTGTCTAATGTGTGAAAGGGCACAAGCGAACATGGTGAAATGTGTAGTATACTTATTACCCTGGCATTGAAAGACACAAAATTAATGTTTCAATGGTTGCCAAGATATTAAGGCAGCAACTGTATTAAGAGGATGCATTATTATTCATGAGGGTATAAAGGTTTGAACACAGACATAGAACTTATTACTACTACCCAAAATTCGCTCATGTTGAATATGTAATTGATGAACCAAATAGTGCGCTTGGGAGGTTCATTTAATTGATCCAAAGGGCTCTAATGATCAAATTCAGACATACAAGCACATTGAATATACACTAAAAAACCATGGGTTATTTTAGGCACTATGATTGTCGACATTGCAAAACATGAAGTTGCATTCAACGCATATTCTATGGATGATAGTTCATACCAACAACCCAAATAGCAAGAGGGAACCTCTGGTAGTAGTAGAGGATGCCTCAAAGATGAAGGATAATGACTGGAAACCTCACAGGAATCAACAAAGCCACTGGCCCTGATAGCACCATATAGCATGAAAAAGCAATAATGTGACCTAGGTGAAGGAATTTGGGGTTTTCCTCTAGAAGCTTCACATCTAGGGTTTGAGCCAACAAGAAAACTCGCTTCATGTACCTTCTCAAGGTGTTTTGTTAATGGAAGGAGAAATTTCAAGTAAACACTCAATAACTGAACATTGCAACCCCAATCACCAACTCATGCAAATTCTCTAGGTAGTAAAACGGCATTGGCAACGAGTGCATTAGGGTTGCCAACAACCTCCTTAAGAGTAATGGATGTTGTGGATTAGAAACCAAAGGATTAAAGATTCCAAAGTTAGATTATAGTTGGAACAATTATCCTTCATTTTATTAGGTTATGGTTCCTTTAAAAGAACTAGTTTTTTGGGGCCTTAAGATGGAGATCTTGAAACTGTTCGACATAGATAGTTTAGGTTCAGTCCTTATGGAGCCACTAAGGGAGACCTCTATATCCTGTTGCAAGTTTTGAGAATGGGAAGTGATTAAAAAGGTGTATGATTCTTATACCAACTTGGGAAACTTAGATGGCAGTGTTCAAACCCTTGAGGCTCTTATCGATAACGATTAATGATCGGAATCGGCTAAGGAAGCTCGTAGACATAGCAAATGACATCATCTATCTTAATAGTATTGTGCCCCTTGTCTCTACAAAGTAGTGGAGCTACATTCAACACTCGTTCTATAGTGGGACCATGGACAAAACATTGATTAAAGAAGCACAGGGAGACCCTTCAAAATCTAACCTCTCTGATAATGTTGTGTCACAAAAAAGGACAATACACAGGTCCAAATTAATGGTTTTTTATCAATCAATTCATTATGTTTTAAGGTATTTCTTTTTTTGACATATGTGGAGAAATTATGGTTTGACGATATGGAAATAGAATCCACCCAAGATCCTAAAAGATGATAGATGGTTGAAGATGATTGGATGCTAGAGGCGAATATGGCAAGAATTTCAACTGTCCATACAGGTCTTCATGGTTTCAAAGTGGTGTTGGCAACAAGAACCAACCCTATGGTTTCTAAAAACTTCTCTTTACTCCTCACTTTCTCTTTTCTATCAGTGTGAAAATTTTCTCATCATGATGTTAATGGTTATGAGATCAATTCATCATGTGCTAAACAATAAGCATGAAAGGGTAGTGAGGAAGTTCATGAGTCATGAGGCGAGGTCAAGGGTCATAGAAGGTGAATAGTCATCTCATCTCTATTAATGTGCCCTCATGCCTCATTAATATGGACTTTAGCACTTGAGTTGAGGCTAGGATTAGATAATTGATTTATGCTTGAGAGTTAAAGGCAGTCAGCTCTTGGGAGATAGAAGAGTGGAGTTGCAGTGAGACTAGGGTTTTGCATTGGGAAATGGAATGAGCAGCCCATGTTCCACTATTGGGTTTTGACCAATTGCAATATATGTAATGGATGTTGCAGCAACATTAATAATTCATGTTTGGCACTAATTCCCATGCTTACTCATGGTGGTTGTATTGGTTGTCTAGTTTTTTCACTGTATTTGTATGTGTGCTTTCATATATGCAATATGTTATGGATTGGTTCATAGTTGTTGCATGCATGTTTTGATTTCAAATTTGTGTTTACTTATTTCTTGCCATGTCATTGATCTATTGTGAACTATTTTTCAATTAAATTTTGGCATGTTCTTGTTCATGTATGCCTGATTGGGTTTTGGCTCACTGATCCCTCTCATGACATACCTCTTCCTATTGCTGCTGAGACTTGTTTGTACCACTTTCTGTAGTTTGTCAATATTGGGATTTTTTGTTTCACTGTCTAGGAATTTCTTTCTTGTCCCCACTCTGACATCTTCTCATTTGATAACCAAGAGCGTAAATATTTATGGTGGTAGTCGGGTCGACATACCGGATGGGGATCCTATCCCAAATAGTGTGAGGTCTAATTGGGACTTCACACTGGGGAGAACCCCTAGTTATTGGCAGTACATTTCAACCTGTCAACACAATCCACATCCTTCATTTAGTTGCATCAATGGAGGCAAAGGAGAAAAAGAACTTCAGTGAAAAACTCTGGGAAATAAGAAACTTCTTAGCACGTCACCTCTAGACCATTGAATTTTCCAGAGGAGGATCCAAATGTAGAATGGAAGAGATTGGTGTCTTATTCAACAATAATCATCTTGCGATTTGAAATATCTCTAGGTCAGTTGACATTGAGTTCCCTCCATCCTCCTAACTCCAAAATCCACCTTTTCTATGAAAAGCTTTGTAGATATGGACTCCTCACACCAGCCTAGCATATCTCCTCACCCTGGCCCTCCAGTGGCGCAAGTTTAGGAAAAAGGTCCAGTGCTTCGTGGTTCCCCATTCAAGAAGAAGCCTAATACTAAAGGTGGCAGTCAGAAAAGCTTCCTACAAGTGCCACCCAAGTCTCCAAAGGTGAATCCTTGCAACAAGTTGCACGCTATTATGGTTAGGTGATTGAATGGGAGTGTCCTCCATGGTTTCTAGAAGTATATGATGATTCTTTTGCATATATGTACATGTTGGAGTAGGATAATAAGTTTAAGGCTAAGCAACATCAACTTCAAGAAGATCTAGAGCCAAGTAAACAACATGACCAGGTCCCTCATTAGGGAACATATGCTTTTGTCTTCCTTTAGTTTACTTAGTTGTTTTAGTTATTTTAGTCAAACTAGAAGGCATAATTTTTGTATGGCCTATACTAATTTTTTCCTTAGACTATCTTATGTATTCTCTGAGGGACCATTTGGATTCCCTTCCACATGCAAATTGTCCCTCTCTAGTTCATTCCAAATGATATTAGTAATTTACAAACATCTCTTTGTCTGAACACTAGTCTCTACATCTTACCACAACTTGTACTCTATGTAAAGCATTTTTGGTAATATGAAGTTCTCTGTTTACTTACAAAAACATATATAATGTAAAATGTAAAATATTGTAAACTGTAAAATGTAAAATAAAAAAATGTAAAATGTAAGGCATAAAGCTACAAATTTGATTAGAAGAAATTAGTGTGCCTATAATGTAAATTGAACATACTATTGTTTCTTTAGCAGGTTATTTTTTATATATTATT